>NIUQ01000009.1:0-141763 GCA_002796945.1 Plectus sambesii
ATGCATGTTACCAGCTAAATTCTTAAAAGCAGTATTGACGATTTGAATCTTCTATTCTATCATTATAGCCGTAAACTTTTCCAAACAGATTGGGGGCACATTAAATCCAAAAAATTGGTTAAGTTATTTGACTGAGTTATATGGATAATTACAACACTGTCACAGGTTGAGCGATATGCGCAAGAAGGGTCTGCAGAACGACGACATTTCATCGATCGTTTTGAATCCTGGATATGAAATAGAGCTGTTTGAAAACGATAACTTTGAGGGAGCAACTATTAAAGTGACTACCTCACAGCAATGTCTTACAACCACTGGATGGAATGATCGAATTTCGTCGCTGCGTATCCGCAAGGGTGAGCTTATTTCAGCAGGCTTAAGTCCTGTAGATGATAGCCGTTTCATGTGCAATATCGACCTCTTTTTATTATTTTTAGTTGCTGGATGCTGACTACAACTACCAAGGGACCAACAATAACGACTCCTTGGTCTTACTTGGCTGATTCAAGATTTAAATTATAGTCCAACAAAATAGGATGATTTTGAGCACTTCTGCACTGTGATACTATACTCTAAGGGCAGACCATGAGCATGCTGCTTGTCCTGCCTGTCACTGTGGACAGTGTTAATGAATAAAATATGATACGCAATTTGAGTTATCCTTTGCTTATATTCACTCCTTTCATTCTACTCTAATCCCTGTTTTAAAAATCAACGCTGGTAGCTAGATGGCACAAATATTTGTGAAAAGAAATCTGCGCTCATTTGAGTGATCAATTTGAGTGAGAAATCAAAAAATTCAAGTGTACAGGACGTTTGCCCCACCATGTAAACAGCCGTTTCTTTCAGCATCGGAATTGTATTAAAAGGGTTTCCTTTCTTACAAACTGGAACCAGGATGGTTATACCTCTAATCAAAACATATTGTTGATCAGACGCCTACGCAAGCCGCGACATTACATAGGATGGGAAACAGTTTTATGCTGCGCTTTCCAAGAATCGTCAGACAAAGCTATCAAAACACATTGTTGATCACAAATTGACGCAAGCAGACGCAATACTAAGTAAATAGTTTATGTAAAGCTATCCAACCATTTTTGATCAGAAATTTATAGAGGAAAGCTTCACATAAGGTGAATATTTTGACCACTCTTTGTTCAGCTATTGACATTAACAATCTACCATTTCTGCCAAGATCCTCTTCACTGTGCTACTATTGCCAGCGCCTTCCAGTAGTTATAGAAATATCTGAATGGCACAAAATATCGCCATAGCAGCCACTGTGCTTTTGCACGTGCATGTTTCCACCTTCGTGGTACATCCTCGATATTGACAGAAAGATGGATGTGCGAGTGTGACTGTTAACATGTTCTCTACTATCAAATGTCACCTGAATGATACGCATTTGAGACAGAAGCATGTAGCGTGAGAACATCAAAGTCCACGCATCAAAAAATTCTTATTCAATAGGAATTAATGTTATGTGCAGCTGTAAACTAACAAAATATTCAACTTTTGCAAAAATCGCCACCATACATCTGGTTAAAACCACCATGTTACTAGCTTTTCATTTCCTTCTCAGTACTGCTCATATTTACTTACAATTTCTGCTGCTTTTATTTGTTTTCTTCTATGAGCATCTTGAAAAGCCTACTTGAAACATTAATCACGTTGATGCACCAAACGATTTAATGTTGTATGTTTCAAACCACTCACATAACTCATCTTCTTGCCAACAGTTTGCCGCTGTATGTTTGGACGCTAATGGTGAATGTTATGCTCCGCGCGCTCGATGACCGACGTTACGCCCCATGATGTAAAACCATCACATCCATCTCACACACTCGCGCATCCATCTCTCTGTCAATATCGAGGATGTACCACAAAGGTGGAAACATGCACGTGCAAAACTACACGTGGTTGCTATGGCGATATTTTGTACCATTCGGATATTTCTATTACTACTCTTCCCCACTGTAGTGCTGCAGGCACTCCACCAAGTCTACCTTTAGTCCATCAATTCTACCAAGAAACAAGTGCATACGTTCCCATTTATTAAAACCTATATGAAATATAAGTTGCATACCGAAGGAACATGTAAACTTGTAATCGATGTTCTTTCCCTATAAACTGACATGCTCTGAAAATCTCTAAAATACAAATTTTATCTGTTTGTTTGTCTGTTGGCAACCCACAATTCTGTAGTCTGGTTATATATATATATAAATATATATTCTTAACTCCGTCACTCAGCAATACATAAAGCTAGTAACATACAACAGCAACAAAACAAGAAAATCCATTTAACATCGAATAAAAGTGAGAAAAATAATAAAAGAGTGGAGTGGAGGAGAAGAGAAGGTGGCGCTCGTTCTCAGCAACTGACTGCCTCCCGGGTTAATGCTGGGTGTTAGCAGTATCATATGCAGGAAAGTTGCTAAGAAGCGGCATAAGGTTAACGGTTTTTTGACCTTGTATTTCGTTGTTTAAATATCTTTTTAATCTTTTCGGGTTGTCTGTTGCTCTGATTTCGGCATCAAGATAATTCCATGGGTCAACAATTCTATTACTGAAAAAATGCTTTCTAATCTCTGTCCGGCATCGCTTTGTGCACAGCCTCATTGTCATATTTGACTCAATAGTTTTACTATGTTTTTTATTCCCTCTAATTTTTGGCCCATTGTAATTAATACAGGATTGCTGGTGAAAGGGAACTAACTTAGCTATCACAGTCTGGTCCATATCGCAATGTCCATATAGTAATTTATGAGCTAGGATGAGATCGAGTCTCAACCGGCGCATATCTAAGAGGTCTAGCTTTAAAAACGAAAGGCGATCCGAGTATGACAATTGGAGACGGTAAAGTTCTGGGATACGTTTAGTAAATGCACGTTGGATAGATTCTACCAAAAGTATATCTTTTTTATTAGATGGTGATCAAACTGGAGTGGCATATTCTAGCTTAGGTCGTACAAATGTTTTGTAAAGTTGTGATAGGAAGTCTGTCGATTGTGTTTCGAATGCACGAAATAATTGGCTCATGTAATATCCTTGCCTTTCTGGTTACCTCTCTGCAGTGATTAGACCATTTGAGATTATTACTAACAGTAATTCCTAGGTCTCGGGCCGTTGGAAAGGCCTTGATTTTAATATCACCTTGGGCCAATCGATAGTCCAAACCACGGGCCACAACCGACCAATAGACGCCAAGGCCTGATTCCGCCTCCAAAAAAAATATCGTCAAATCTCTTTTATTTTGGGTCACCCTGTATTATATTTCAGCAGACGCTGAATAGAATGAAGCTCTGGTCGGCGTGATGGGCTACTCCCTCAGACGGAAAATTTCATGAGGTGGCACCACCCATCTCTGCAAACATTGTATTTCCACCCCATATAAGTTCACTTCTGGAAATGTGATGGGATGAGATCCAGTTATGCGGATCTCGGGAGTCAATATCCTTACACCTTCTTTCAATGGTGCACACAAAAGAGTGTCATCGTATACGGTTGGCTGTGCGTATAGTAGCAGTCAACAATATTTCACACACAGGCTCTGGGTGGAGAGACAGAATCTGTCCCAATGATGGTATTTATTAAAAGTACAATGCATGTTGTGAAGTTCAGACTCTTGTAAGAATTTTTTGAGCTTATTTTACAAATATTCACACATACAAATATTATATTCACAAATACGTGTAGGGAAAAATATACATAATATGTATATCGGGTACAGAAGGGAAGTCTTGTCACCGCTAGCCGGAGATTAAATGTCGAAAAAATACTGCGGGCCGTGACGCGTATTAGCTCGCATTTATTCCGAACATTAATAACTCGCGTTAATTTCTGTTTGTGAAACTTCGCGACAATGCACAGGGCGATATATATAGCACTGATACATCAATCAAATGAGCATTAAATATTGCTCCATTTCAGTTTAGTTCTCGTAACAAGCTACAATATGCACAGATTTTTTTCTTTTCTTTACTTTATGATGCATTTTCAGGCTCTTGTTTACGATGTTTCAATAGTACAGATAGAATTTTTCCACGAATATCAAGCGCCCTCACACTAAGCACAATGAAATGACCCAGTGCAACTATTGACGCCCCGTTCCACATTCCAATGGTCCCGCCAATTAATGCAAAATACTCGAAGATCGTTCCTGGGGGCGATTCAATGACCTTCTCCACTTCCTTGGTCAAATATTGCAAAGTAATGGATGCTTCATTCGGTTTCAAATGTGCGCCATTATTTATTTTTTGCATGGTAAGGCCATGAACTGTGGTATCACACAATGGCAGACACGTAAGTGTGTCATTATGGAAGTTTTCCAGATATTTAATAAATAGTCGCTCTAACGCACAAGACTTGCGAAGGACTGAAAAGTAACTCGAATCTGGCGAAGCTGGCGCAGTAGTCTTTTTTCCGTCGTCATTCTTCGTGTCGCCGTCTTTGCCTTGATTCCCATTTCTAAGAAAATGAATTTACCTTTGAGAAACACCAATCAAAACTACGACAGCCTCTCTACTAATAAACTTTTTGAAGGTAGCAGGTGAAAAAAAGTGGTATATGAAGAGCAAAAGTAAAAAAATCAAAGTAAACACAGTTCGTTGTTTATTGTCTTTGGCTCGATAGTATACCAGAAAATAATTTTTGATTGGTGTTTATCGTAATTAGATAGCTATTCATTACACAGAGGTTATGAAGGTTAAAACAAGGTATATATGTTATCTGAATAGCCACTGAGCTAAATCAACCCCAATTGGCCAAAAAATTGATCGAAAACTGACATTCTAAATGGTATACTTTATAAATGGTCTTATGATAAGCCAATTGTTTGCGAACGGAAAGGTACCTACATCTAATGAAGGAGTGTCCGCCCTCTTTCCTCAAGCAAATACCATGGATCGATTCTTAAACAATTGCTTATCTAAAGGGTTTCGGCGATTAAAGTAGATTTTTTTCCAAATAATTGCGAAAAGTATGCTTCACAGAGGCATATACAGATTTTGAAAGTAAAAAGCTGCTTTCCCCATGTCTGTACTTGATCCATTGCCTACGAATGAAACGCAGGTTCAGTTGAATAAACAAACCAACTGGCTACGGTATAATGCCCACGCTTTGCATGGACAAGAATATCTCATTCACTAGAGCTCACGGGATCCCTTTGGGAAATCAAATGAATAACATCATAGCTTACTTGATTGGTGGCTCGTAAAAGTCGAGTATTTGCGTCAGGTTACAAATTGATTTGGACTTGTATCCAGGCTTGAGAAGTTCAACCAGCGGCAGTTCGCAGTATTTACCCTCTGCAATCGTTCTTTTCAGCATCGCCCGCTCCCATTTACAGTTTGTGCGAGTATACTCTTGAAAGAAGTCCAGTTCAGAGTTCACTTTATCGGTAGTTATGCACGCCCCCTCGTCCGGTATCAGCATTCTCCGTTTCTGCACCATGTTTACAGTCAACCATTCGTTTTTAGCCACGTATTCATGATGGACGAAAAAGTTGCCCTGATCCAAGCCATCGACGAATCCAATATCGTAATACATTTCCATATCCTTTTGCTTGGAATCAGCGTTAAATACTTCGTCGTCACTTTGTTTGGCGAGGAAATCTGGTCGCTGAGTTCCATTAAAGTTTAATCGAAAGAGAAAATTGGCCAACGAATCGGTTTGATTGATTACTATTGAACGGCTTTTAGTGACAAAGCACGTTCCGTATATAGTAAATATGGGATCAAAAATGTCACAGCAATTGACTTTCGTATATAGCTCTATGTAGCATTCATGAAAAACGTCATTGCATTTGCGCATGTTATTTGCATGAAAGTTTACATAGGCCTTCGAAATGCTTCCATTGTTTTCTTCAAGAATTTCCCAATAGCGCTGTGTTATACTTTTGTTTTCCATTTTTTTCTTTATTTCATCGCGCGAGGCGAGATGTACTAAGCCCACACCCAATTCAAGCGCATAATCTAAAAGGGTATAGATAGTTCGGTACAGTATTTATCCAGAATCAACTCGGTTTCGGTAGTTTGTACCTTCAGCTAATCAGTATCGGTATTTTTAACTACCAATAGTAATCGATATTTGTGATTCATATTTTAACGTTAAATGTCGCGAAAAAAAGATGTTAAGCTAAGAGCCGGGGTACACGCCACTCTCATCAATATATGCGCTTGCTATGTCAGCCGCAGCTCTCCCTACCCCTAGCAGAATTTTTTGTCCTATTTTCGATCATATTATCGAATAATTATAGGTATGGTATTTGGTATTGAAAAGCAACATCGGTACGATATGGGTATCAATTTATTTAACAAAAGTTACTTTTATGCGTTTGAATTTAACGCGGTTCGCTCAGGGGCCTATTTCATAAAACTGTTGCAATTGCAGAGTTGCAGAATTGCGGAATTGCAAGTGCGGTGATTGGTCATTTTCTAGTTTTTTCCAGTTATTTCTGGTTTTTTGACCAATCGCCGCTGATGCAATTCCGCAATTCTGCAACTCTGCAATTGCNTGAGGCGGTGATTGGTCATTTTCTAGTTTTTTCCAGTTATTTCTGGTTTTTTGACCAATCGCCGCTGATGCAATTCCGCAATTCTGCAACTCTGCAATTGCAACAGTTTTATGAAATAGGCCCCAGGGGGGGACGTTTGAAACACTTTGGCTGAAGCAAATGGATTATTTTAAGCGTCAAGGAACCTTTGACGCAGTTAATAAAAAGTTTTCAGAATTTGTTGAACATTTTCGCGTAGGGTTTTAGGACACTGTTCAATGAGGTCAATTACGCGAGATCATTAATTATTCTGATTCGGTTAACTATTGCTTACATTAATTTCAACAATAAAGTTATTCTCCGGATTAACTATTTAACTATGAATCTTATGAAGTAGCAGTTCGCTCTTTTCATATCGAGGTACTTTGGCAATGCAGAACTTGACAGATTTTTGGCTACAAATTTCTACTCAAGTTATGCTTTTTTGACAGGGGTAATTTGCTACGAAAGCGATAAATCGCTGCTTTTTAAACTTTCTTATAGGTGGAATTAACTTTGGAGTAATTATATCACGTAGCTGAATGCTGCAGCGATAAAACTTGAAACTGACGTACAGTCTTCGGCTTTGACCCCTTTGACTTTTTCATAGTCGAGCATTCGCGTACTACGCTGGCAGACGATCACCCTCGGTGGAATCAGCTCTTGCACTTCTGCGAATGTAATTGTCGTTTCATTTTCTTCCCTTCCAAACGATTGCAATAAAAAATAGAGGTGAAAGAAGCAAGCTATGTTGGTGAGAATGACCACAGTGACCCAAAAGAGACGAACGGAGCGACGCTTTGTTTCGACAGCTTCGGGAATGCCTTGAATATTCGCATTTTTGAAGACGTAATAATTGATCACTTTTGGTTTTTTTTTCGAAATTGCCTGCTGCCGTGCAGAAACCATGATGCTGGACCTAAGCGAATGTTTCGCATATTTGCACTGTCAAACGATTTCTGACGGTACGTTATTATGCATATAAAACAGCCCGTCATACTCAAATCGGCCAGTTAGACAGATTTGCACTGCAAACGCCTCGTTATTAACGCAAGTGTAAAGTGATCAATTAGTGACACTGACAGCTATCAAATTGAAAATTTAGTTTCTACCCACTTGACATACATTGGACCACACCAAATAGAGAGCCATTTGGAATCGAGCGCGATCGATAATAACAGGTGCGCGCAAGGATCTAAGAGCGCAAAATTGGAATATGTGAAAAAGTAATATTTGGCTATTTGATGCTACTTTAGTGGGTTAAATATGAAAAATGTTAACAAAAGCAAGATTGAGATCAGTTCGTTTTACTTCTCTGCACTCCAACAGAGGCATAACAATGCTCGCTAACCTATCGATTGGCCGCGGAAATCCCCTTTATATACTACTGATGAACCCTCATTTGTTTCAGCAGAGAACTTCAATTTTTTGCAGGGGGGCTCAAAATATCCTGAGTCCGTACTCTATAGAAATGGAAGGTGGGACCAGAATATTAATACTGGATGATGACACATGGCCTACAGATGCATTTCAGGGGGTTTGCTCGTGCCTAGCCTCAGGGTGCCAGGGGCCCCCAATAATATCTAATGATAAATTGACCTACCTACCCGGCATCTTTACCACAGTGCGGGTATACAGTACGCACGTGGTAAAGATCTGGGTGGGTAGCTTGATCTCGCCTTAGATCTAAGCCAGTCAATTATACTCTCCAAAGCCTAAACCCGTGCCCATGTCTGATGATACTGTATTATGCCACATGACGACGATGCTTTCACTTACCATAATATGCAGGCGACCAGCAGTCCCTTGTGGCAATGGAGACGGGAGTAAGTGACACTTTATCCGCGATGAGAGACAATGAGACTGTTCATGGTTGCGGATGGCCTGCTCATATAAGTCAATCTTACAAAAAATCTGGTTTTGAAAGTATGTCGCACTTGGACAGAGAGCAATTTTTCATGTGATGCATTAATCTACCAAATTCCTGCGAAAGGTTGTTGATACACCACCATCATAAACATTCTAAATTAAGACATTTGGCTTTGTTTTGAATTAGAATCTATTTTCTACCTTGAGAGTCAAAGTTCATGTTTATCATCAACTGAGCCAGTTTCTTTGGACAAGGTCGGTTTCGTAGGAAAACGCGCATGACCGCATAGAAATAGGTCCTTAGAATCACGCGATTTCGCTTTGATGACGTAAAAAGTGCGTTTCGAATGCATTTCGTTCTCTGTTTCAAGTGCATAAAAACGTTTCATGATATCAGCAAATCGGCGTACGCAAAAGAATGTGAAACAGAAATTTAATCAGTTCTGCATACTTACAAGGAAATGGCACGCTGTGTTGCCACGTCATTGCTGAAAGTGTGCCTCCACACACCTTAGGCATTTCCCGGGAAAGATACGAAACCAGTTGAGTTTGGCCGGAGACTATTTGCGTACGCCGTAATAGAAACGTTGAAATAAACATTGCGACGTTCATTTCTTGACACATTAATAAGATGTTTTTAACTGAAAGTGAGCTAGCACAGGCAAAATGACGATTAAAAGACAAAAACGATTAAAATCATTTAACTAAAACCAATTAAAATGATATAAGATCTGAACGGAATCAAATTTTAATGAAAATATTGGTACTCACTGGGTTTATTGTTATAACAAGAACTTTTGAAAAAAATTGATCCACGCTGCAGAGACATGCGGTATTACTACAAAAAATGAGGATAGACAGTTTTAGTCTGAAGTAAAAGTCTATAAATTGAATTCGTATTTGAAGTATCGAATCGTATCGAATAGTATCGAATAGTAGTCTATTTACGAATACAGAAAAACTTTTGCGATAACAAAGAATAGGCTTAGAGGCAGGGGAAAGCATGAGTTAGTTGACAGGCGAGAAACGGTAGTGATATGATTTTTGAGTAGCTCAGTTAGCTGTAGTCTTGTGAAGCATTTTCATGTGTCCTATGTCGTGACCGGAACTTACACCCCACCAATTTCGAACTGTTACCTAATTGCGTTGAATGCACTTAATGATTTCAGTGCTCACCGTGTGCGTTGACTGCGACGCACACGGTGAGTGTTAAAATCATTTACTGACCTTAACGCTCGTCAAGAGAAGGATTACGGTTGGTGGGGTGTAAGTTCCGGTCACCACCATATCAGTACTTGAAATTTTTTCTTGTTCAATGTAAGTGCTGATCTGCTTCATTTGTTCGTAGTGTGAGGAACGAAGCTTATTAGAGGGCAGACGCGATTTGAATTTAATCAATTATTTGATCGAATAAGAAACTGCGCAAATCCATTTCTGTATACTTTGATTGTTTAACCCCAAGGTGTGGCGACTTGTAGTATCTCCATAGACTATGTCAGCATCCAATCTGCTGCAGCTTACGACATACAAGAGGAATGTGTGCTGTTTTCATAGAGTGTCAAGCAGAGTTCGCAAATGGCAGAAAAACAAGGTATCATGCATTTTACGGATCACCTCTACCGACGGCTGATAATCCTAATGACCGACCACATTTATCGGTCATGATGTATGAATAATCATTGAAGTATGGTGACATATCAACTAATTAGCAATCGCAAAGGAAAATTCCCGGAATAAATCTGACTTCAAAATATTTTGCTCAGACTGAGTCCGACTGTTCGACCGCTTTCGACTAAAGGTCGGTCGGTTGGACACTGCAACACTGTTAGGTGTTTCAGCTGCTACTTTGCTCATCTTATATAGTAAAAGCTGACGAAAGGGAAAAGATTCACAATGGTATTGTTTACGGTGGTGCGCACAAATTTTATTAGTTTGGTACACGTGGCAGTTTTCGGTGTTCAAGCTCTCCTTATTAATCACCACCCTTCTTTTCTCTTGCACACTTAACTGACCTAACCAACTGTGACCTCCTCCCGTCAATGATCCATAAATCGTAATGACTTTTACAAAAGAAACTTTTCCAGAGTTAAGAAAAATATTGAGAGACACCTCAGAACCTCATTTTTTGCATACTTTGATCGTATAATCCCAAGGTGTGGCCACTTGCAGTATCTCTACAGACGGAGTCTGCATCTAATCTGGTACACCTTTAAAACTGACAAAAAAAACACGTGTTGTTTTCAGAAAGTGTCGAGCAAAGATATTGCAGAAAAACAAGGGATCATGCATTTTACGGATCACATCTATCGACGGCTGACAATCTTAATGACCAACCGCGTTTATCGTGCATGAATAATCACTGAAGTAATGTGACACATCTACTAATTAGCAATCGCAAAGGAAAATTCCCGCTATAAAGCTAGATTCACAATACTTTGATCAGACTGAGTCCGACAGCTCTGGAACTGACTTGAACAAGCCTTGTTTCATAGCACCAAACAACCTTGTCCAACGAGCCAGCATAAAAGGTGATGTAAGCGCCATATTTGAATCGAGTGCTAATTTTAAGACTTAATCAGTATGTTTTTCATTTTGTGCTTAAAAAATGAATGGAATCTTTTGGTTTTTTGAAGAGTTTTTAGACGATCATAAGCTGTATTGTTTAGTTAGTAAGTGAACTGCTATCAAATGTCAGCAAAACTATTTCACTAAATATGGCAATCAATCATATGACTAGTCATTGAAACTTTTCAAAATGAACAAAATTTGACTGAAATATTTCAAAGTAAGCTGTAATCATTGTAACTTACTTCTGTATCTTAAACTGGCAAAAATGATCGAATCGGTGTCATCCAAAGTGCACTCTAAATACTTTTAATATCTTCTGAATGATGCTCTTGCTAACCGGCTGCCAGTACAGCCTTCAACGAAGGGCCTTTGATCGGCCATCACCGTCTCATTACACAACAAGTTACAGATCGGTCGATTTAATTTTAGCAACTGTATTGACTTAAAGTTATGGTTGTTATCCATATGTACCCGCACTTGTTAATCGAGTAGCGCATAAAACATTATTAGTCCCAAAATGTTTGGCTTGACAAGCCGTACATTGACTAGTTTACCAATTTGGGTGTCCTACTTTCAAAGCTAACTCAACTTCGGATATTGTGCAATAGTTTTAGGCAAAAGAAAGTTCTCTTCAAGCTGCTGGCTCTGATCGCTCGAATCCATCAATCTTTTAACAATAAGGAGGCAAGTGCAAGTCTGAGGGAGGCATTTAATGATAGTCCTCAGAAGCTCAGGCATGATTTATCACTCAACCTAGGAGTCGCGCAGGAGATTACACTAAGCATGTTGAAGGAGTACAGAATATCACCTTTTTAACTTTGACATTGTAAAAAGATGGATTCAGTTTAAACTTCGTGCCTGCAATTTCCAAGCAAGTACTACCGACTGATCCTTGCTCATCCTATACCATTTGAGTCTGAATGCCCGGCTAAGGCCAGAGGTTGGTACTTGTCGGTGGCTAGGTGGTACAAGTGGGTAACTTATTACACAGGGTTATGCTAAATAAGACAAAGTATGATCGTTGCAGCAATTTGGTAAGCAATTATTCCATTAATTTACATAGCGCTACTCTTGTTCAATGTAGCTTGCTTTGTATTGCGTGGTTACGTGTCCTGCGCATCTTTCAATCATAATTAAAGTGCCTGTTAAAGCGTGATGAGATATGCTTTAAAGATATAATTTGACTAAAGTTCACTGCTTTTACCGCTAATCTTTTGCAGCTCGCTGATTAGAGCTTCAAGGTTTCCTGCCGTCTGCTTTACATTTCACAATTGGTGACTGAATGAATGTTTCTTCTGTCGCTCAACTTGCATAGCATATTTATACTAACTAACGAAATTTACACAGGTCCACTTTTTCACAGTTAAATTCCTCATCTACTTACGAATAAGACGGCAATAATATATTGGTCGACAAAAACAGATAGTGCAATTTCACTCATCCGCTGCTGATTGCGCGAGGAAATAATCAAAGTTAAAAGGCAAATGTATAAAGAGTATTTAAATCGCTTGAAAATAGAAAACATATCAGAACATCGTCATAAAGAAAAGCTGACATCTCTAATCAACAGAAAAACGATACGCTACCATTTGAAAACGTTAATTAGAGAATATAACATTGTTCCTGAGGAACGAACGCCATCAGCTCTTGTGAAACGTGTCTTGAAGACTCTATTTTGGGCAACAATATATTTATCGTTCAGCTATTTGACCATCAGTTCAACATTCGAAGTAATTGAACAATATCACGATAATCAAACGACAACACAAATGAAAGCCGTTATCAACAACAACGTCACATACGTAAGTAAAATTCTGATACATTTGCATAGTAGAAAGTTTAATAGGATACGAGGAAGAATGAGCTAGCCATTGGCCCTCTCTATTTAAAACATTACTTCTGTTCTTTCATAAATAACAGCGTCAATCTTCATCAAGGCCCCAAAAGACAAATTGATCCTCTAAGCATAAGATTTATGGGCATAAAAATATTAAGAGCTATCCATGTCAGGGTTGTAGGTAACCTGGAAAAGTCTTCAGTTTGGTATATAACAAGTATGAACTGTCACTATCTCAAAAGAGTAGGTCATAGATTGATGGTAAGCGTGCTGTTATCGCTCACAGGCAAATCCGGTCTGCTTCTATTAGAGAATGAACTATATAATGAATATTACACGCGATCAAACCCTTTCAGCTTCCAAACATGACAATTTGTTTAAAAATTAATCCATTAGAGTTGCTCAACATTTCCTCTTCATACAGTTTTAATTATACGTCCGCTTGGTCTCAATTTTTTGAAGAAACTATTTCACATAAAGGCATATTTAAAGTTAATAAACGCCAAGTTTACGATGATGAAATCTATTTGTCTCTGCTCAAATACCTCGCCATGATATATGAAGCGGAACGGGCTTGGGAACCGGGCCTTACACAAATTTCTACCTTCCGCTCGGAAGAAAGTGATGACTGGATTGCACTGAAGAAAGTTCTTGTGCCAAATATTGAGCGTTATAAAATCACTCTCGAGCAACTGAAACGCGTATTTTACGGGAAGTTTTGTCCTTTGTCAAAGGGTTACCTGAACAATCCCCTTCTTGAACTAACGTACTCGTTTAGTTATGAGGGGGAGTGTATCGCGGGAAGTAAAATTTCGTTTATCGGCACGGACACAATTTGCTTTCGCGTGATCGGATACAAACACTATCTGCGACAATTGGGTGTGACAGACATGATTTGCTTGTGGTTATATAATGATGGCAAGAATCAGAAATGGTGCAAAGAATTTACAATCGACCTAGGCACTGAAAGCAGAAGTACGCCGCGACGGGTGACGACGCGAAATGAAACATATGCTAATTATTACAATCATTTTTCTGGAACAACAGTTATTACAATGGATATTGGCATAAAGGCGCTTTATCAAAGGCTGCCATACGTGAACGGCAACCTTCAATGCTCATCCGATACAAGCCGTGAAGAATGTGAAAGCAAGTGTCTCAGAGGATGGATCAGGGCGAATTGTCATTGTTCGCCGATCACATTCAATTTGACAGGTAAGAGCATAACTACCATGGGGAAAGAAAGCGTTAGAATTTTCGAGTTGCTAGCTGAGATAAGTGAGATCAAAGAAGCTAAAAATGTTTCTCGATGGTAAGACACTGTTTTGTTCATCACTTTGCGATTCTCCATTTAGAACGAATAGTATAGGTCTCTCATTGCAATAACTCACATACTGACACAATATATTCGTTTTAGCCGATACATCAAGTTATCGCAAGTGCACCGTGGAGGATTATTCGGTCTGCCTGAAAAGGTACATAGAGAATGCGACCTCTTTGTGCACAAGCAAATGTGTGCCATTGTGCGAGCAATGGCATTATGAGTATGATTTAACAATAAAAAACTCATCTCGTAATAGTCTATATATAACCCCCAGAACATTTGATTATATCATAATCGAACAAGTGTTCTTGTGGAACAGTTTCGAAGAGTTCATTGGAGCGTTGGGGGGCGCCCTTGGAATCTGGATGGGACTCGATTTTGTGATCATCATTGAATTCATAGTTAATGTAATAACGAGTATAATTAAGAAGATTTTGCTGAGAAATGTTCATAATTCTCAAGAAGAAGAAAAGCATCGTACAAGCGCCAATATTGAGCAGAGAGAAGAAAGCGTTAAAAATGGAATATCATCGTCAAATAAAATTGGTGGTTGTGTAGTTAGACACCAAAAAGAGTACAAAGAAAATGAAAGTGATATTGATGGGACAAGCATTCGCCAAATAAATGGAAGGGAAAAGCAAAGAGCATCAAGAAAGAAAAGAGAGAGTAACGCACTGAAAGAGAAACATGTGCAGCAGAGAAAAAGACGCTCAAATAATAACAGAGCGAACAACGCGATATTAGATGAGAAAATGAAGAATATTGATGCCTCTAACGGGCGTATTCAGAATCACAAAGTGAATATAACCGAAAATGTTGACACAGTTCCAGATGAATCTACTGCACATACCAACTATTCCAGTACTCAAAGTTGGCTTATTCAAAAAAGTCTCTTATTCTTTAATGGCGAAACTGTTACAAACAAACGAGCCCTGTTTCTTCGACTTGTTGAAAAACTGTTTTGGACAGCAATTTACATAGTTGGAAGCGTATTCACGACTTTATGGTGCGTTGATCTTATCAAGTTGTACTTGGCAGATGAGGCGGTTTATTATCCTTCGCTGATCATAAATCGAACAGTTTCATTGCCGCCGCCATCGCTTTGTTTTAGCTACTCTATTGATAATCAATCTTTTGAAAGATATGACAATATTTCCAGTGCTTTAAAGGATTACTTCGGTCAACCTGACATCGATAGAGCGTCATTTCTTCAAAGTTCTAATGGAAAACCTTGGCCCGAACAGCTTGTTTCCATTGGACTTTTATATTTCAGTACTCTTGCCATTTCTGAAACTGATTACCTTAATGTCAATTTTACTGATCGATACGAGGAGCAACTTAATATATCATCCGGTAAGTAACGGGCAATGTGAAGCAGATTTTTTGCACTCTGCATCATACTTAAATTAATAGTGAGCACACTTGAACATTTCCTCAAAGGTGGTCCAAATGAAAACAATAATTTCGCAATACCGCAGTCTATTGCGCAGGCTTTTGCGAAATTATTGTTTTCATTTGAACCGCCCTAGTACGTTATTATATCAAGCAAGCTATACTTTAACCGCGCATAAATGGTGAAGAATTCGTATGACCAAGACGTTTAGCACTAATTTCAATGTGAAATGCGCTTTGTACTAAAGAGACTACTGTAAACTTCCAATAGCAAGTGAGGAGACAGCATAACGAAGGGAAATGGCGCTCAATAATTTACAGTTACTTGAGTCATGTATCGGACAGACTAATGGGTGATTCAAATGAAGCAGGGATCATCCCAAGGCGCGACTGAAAATCTGAATTAATTTGCAGCGATAGGAACATGCAGTATATGATCATTTTTGCTCAGCAAAACTAAGAACGCTGATAGCACGTGAATTTGTACACTTCATGGGCGAAGCCCGTAAGTATTAGGGATTGAGATGGAAATGACCGCTTGAATTTTTTCGTTTTTTACTCGGCAAGAAATGTTGACGTTCATAGTTATATATAAAGTTTGATGGAAAAATTGCAACGGTAGATTTGACAATGATAAAAACGAGCAAAAAAAGTAAAAATTTATTTCATCATTATTTTTCGATCATACCAAGCATTTTTTCACTAGAATGATAAATAATATTAAAATCACACTTATTCTGAAATCTTGGGTCAAAATTAAAGAACAATCGGCAATAAAATGTTTACATTTCAATTTCGTCATGATACCGTTTTTACCGGAAGAATATTAGCGAGATCCGTTGAAACTATAATTAAAAACTGAAAACAGATAAACTCGTTTCACGTAGTCTACTGGAAATAATAAATTTTTTAAGGCAAAATGAACGAATAAAAAGCGATCTCTTTTAATTTGAACATTTAAAACGTCTGTTAACCGTTACACACCAAAATGTCGTGATTGCCAAGACTGATACTCAGCCTATGCCTTTATTCATCTCCAGAAGCTCCCACATTTTCCAAAAAAAGTTCCCTAGCCTTGTTACAATGCGACCAAGCTACGTGCCTGACTAACAGTTTTGACTCCACGTAACCGCTTCAGTTTTTGCTTCAATTTTGAATGGCTCACATTTCACAAAAGTCCAGTGTAGGATATGATATGATAACATCAGTTACACCTGCTAGGATATTATACGAGATACTGACCAGCGTTATCATATCATCAATGCTTATTTCGCAAGATACGCGCTTGGTCAGAATTTTTCAAAATATGACAAAATATCATAGAATTGTCGGTAGCGTGATATTATTAGGCCTGAACATACTTTTTTGACGCGTGCTGCTGCGGCAGCTACCGATTACCAAGAACCTCTACTGCACGCCACTTGCCGCCACGGCGTGCGCTAATTTGAGGCATACTTTCCGCCGCACGCCGCAGCTATTATTGGTTAATTCGCAGCGCGCTTTGAATTTGGCGTGCCACACGCCGCAACGACATACCACAAACTTTTGCAGCGCTGCAAGAGTTGAAAGCTCTCTACTTTTGCGGCGTGCGGCATGCGACTGAAATTGGTTGATTTTAATCGATTTTGTTGATTCTTTGCCTTTTTAGTGTGCTTTAAATGCGATTTGTATATTTGTTTTGCATTTTAAAGTAGTTTGAGCGCATTTTAGGGTAGTCTGGGCGTTTTTAGGGTGTTTTAAGTAGCACTGTCGTTGCGCCGCAATAGCCTGCATTTGAACTTAGCGCATAATTTTGTCGAAATAGTTCGCGGCGTGCGTCGTTGCCGCAAGAGTTTGTGGCAATGCCGCATGCTGCGAACTATTGCGGCAACGACTCATATTACATGCCGCAAAGTTTAGCGGCAACGACGCACGCCGCAAACTATTGTGGCGAACGGCAAGAAATAGTGCGCTCTGGCCTTTATCCTCACTGCACAGGATGTTTTAGGTGGAGAATTGCTATTAAGAAGTGATATTGACAAATCAGTACGCGACATTCTTCTGCCAAAGCTTTTGGAATGGAAAGTAACAACTAACGAACTGCTACAAAAACTGGGAGCAGAATTAGCTCTCATGGCTGAATTGAAGATCAGCTTCACGAATAGTAAGGGAGCAACTGATATTGTCAAAGAAGCTTCTTTTTATACGGCAGCCATCACCGATGAATTTTTTTGCTACAGTCTGTCATATGCAGCCAATTTTACTGATCCAGATGAAGCACTGGAGTTTTCGCTGAATGGAACATCGTATCCACAACTTCTTTTGGAGGGGGGCGGGAATTACATATTTTTCTCAGAATTTTTACTAGAACCAAAAATCGCACAGTTCAGTCTTTCTTATATTAGTACACACGTGTACGGTGTCGACTACTTTATAGTAGGATATAGAGAAGAGTTAAAAGGATTAATCACTGTTGACGGCCTATACACTAGTCGGCCCGCTCCGAAAGGTGTGGAATATTGCTCACCAAATATGACCAAATGGTACTGTCGCGCACAATGCCGCATCGAACTCATAGAAAAATTATGTAACTGCTCGCCAACATATTGGACTACGATGATCCGACCGACTTCTGATTTAGACGAATGCACGTTTGATCGTTATATGGAATGCTTGAATTTTAATGCAGACGATGATCTTGACTGCAAAGAGTCCTGTTTACCATCTTGTTCTGCTTTATATGGTCGAAGCGATCGGTTTTATCGCGATCTTTCCCAAGAATTCAGTAATACTTCCGCTGGCAGAATCAGCGTGAAAAATGGTATATACATATCGGTTAAAGAACAACCGATATTCACGCTCAACAATTTGTTGATTAAGGTATAGCTGGACACCTAACTGCGTCATAAAAATGAAAGAACTTTGAAGATGCATAGCAGGAACCACCAGAAAAATTGGAAAAAATATTGTAAAGCTATATACTAACCAAGTTTTATCGCCCAGAAACGTTTGGTTCAAAAATATTCTGTAAATATTTTCAGAGTTTGCTATTTCGTTGCCAGTAGAGTCAATTTTAGGCGAAAAATGTACATATTGTTTTTCGATTAAACATTATCATCCCTCCTTGGCGCATTTAGGTGTCTCATACGTCATTAAGTTAGGAGGAATGCTTGGAATTTTATTGGGCTTTAGTATCTTCAGCTTTTACCAGGTTTTGGTAGCAACAGCGACATTGGGCTTTGTTTTCATCTTAAAAAGAACAGGATTTGAGCGGAATGCTACACTACTGAAAATCTTGGACAAAATAAAAAAATCAGGAATTGGGCAGTTGGTTTTTTCCCTATATCGGCAATTACATGCGATGAAAATTTGTACCATAAAGAAAAAGATTAATATGAATGAAATTGGAAGAAAAATTTTGCTGAAAACTGGCTACATGATTGGACTTTATGCAACGGTGAGAATGGGCAGCAATCTCTTTTTTTCGTTCAAAACTGGTGAACCTAAATGCCAAGTCGATTTAATGACAAATGCTACAATCAAATTACCATCTTCTACAATATGCATGCCATTGGACGCCAATGAATATCTAAGTGAAACAGAAATCAGCAATTTTGAGGACAACACCGATTTGACAAAGAATCTTTATGTTAATTCATTTTATGACAAAGAAGAAATTGTAAGGGAACATTGGCCCACATGGCTAATTCAATGGATACATGAATATCTGATCATATATGATACAATTGAAAGGCATGGTAACCGAAAGTTTATTCCTGCATTTTTTCCTGACGACCATGGTTACGCATTAAATAAATCAAGAAGCACAATATCTCTTTTCAATTTTCGTTCTCTGATAGAACTAGATAAGATGATCGATCACTTAAATATAACTGTTCCTGAATTAAAGCAGCAGTTGGGGCTTAAAATAAGAGATATTTATAAAATTAAAGCTGTCTTAATGAAGGAGGTCGATGGAGCATGGAATCGCACAGTTATAAATATAACTGATATTACATTCATCGCAGAAGAAAAGGTTTGTTGTTACAAGCTGCCCCTGGACACAGTGACGTTCAGCTCGAAAGCGGATTATGTACACATTTTTCTTGATAGAGGATCTTTGCTGAATGCGCAGAATACTAGCAATGAGAAACCTATAACAATTGATTACAGTGGGCGCGACGAAAGTAATGAATATCTAGGGCTATTTAACTCCCGTCCTAAAGATATGTTTGGATCAACACATTCTTTTTTGTTTGGTCAGTCTTACTCTGCAAAGTTGGAGATCTCTAATATATACGAAGCAATGCCGGTGAGCTTTGGTGTACGGCGTTGCTCCGAGAGCAAATCGATGGAAACATGCCTAGATGAATGCCAACAGAAGAAAATTGAGCGCATCTGCAAATGTTCACCAGCCACACAGTCGAGTGTATCTCCGAACAGTAATTTAGGTCAGTGCCATTTAATCGACTATAAAAGATGTGTCAAATTCTTGATTAGCAATCAAACGGATCTCTGCGAATCAAGATGCGTTCCACATTGCACGCGTATTAGTTTTAAAGATGCAACAATCGAGGGTAACCAACGGATAAGATATAACATGGCTATGATCAAACTCACAATGAGCTCCTTTGAATATCTTAGTTTTAAAGAAGTATTCAAATACCCGACGAACGACTTTATTAGCGAATTTGGTGGCATTCTTGGTTTATGGATTGGACTTGATATTCTTGCATTCGTAAACCTGTTTTACTGGCTCGTCTGCAAAGGTTGCCATATTTTCCGACAAGTTTTATAAAGACGCTTTTTCAAAGAAAGGAGCAACAATTGTTACTAAAAGGACGAATATTAGGTTACATCGATTGCGCGAACAATATATTGGTAGTGATCAAATGTTTTCAAATGTGGCTAGTTTTATTAACGGTAACGCCCGCTTACTGTTTGTGAATCACTGTTTATTTATTGTAAGTGAACATTCAGTTGTCTCTGTCGTGAACTTATTTTCCCACCGCAGCGTGCCGTACTATAATTACATGTTGCAAGAGTAGCAAGGCGCATTCTATCCCATCTTCTGTTGATCCAAACAAAATAAATGCTGTATTCAGAACTGATGATTGTCCATACTTTACCTGCAATCCACATGTATCATCAGTCGAAGAACAGCAAGTGTAGAAGACAGTGAAATCGGCGGGCAGACCGATTACAGCATCATCATCTTAGCATTCTGTCCCATTAGATCACGTCAAATATTTTACAATCGGATCACATGACCGATCACAGCATTAACGGTAATCAATCGCTGAATGACTAAAGGAAAAAGGTTGCGCAAAAGATGTCAAAGAAATTTTTCATGCAATTACAAATACACCCATAAAATTAGTATGTTCATGCGATTACGAATTTCAATAAGTCATGGAGGATGAAACTAACAAAAAAATATGCATTTAACTGTGAACAAAATATGCAATTGGTCCAAACAAAGAGGCTATGAGGGGCGTTCAAATGAAAACGACAATTTTGGTGTAACTCCTGTTAAGTGCGACCGTTACAAATAATTTTTCAAGGGTAGTATGATACTATATTTTGGAATACAAGTGCAGAGAGACAGGTCCAGCAATACGCGCATACGCGTTGTATGGCTGTTCCAAAACGGCGCTTTCTGTTGAGTCTTGCACCAAGTTGGAGAAGCAAGGTGTGATCCGATTTTTGGCAGCAGGTGTAAAATCAATGGATATCCACAGCAGAAAGAAGGCTGTCTATGGGGACATGTGTTTGTCTGAAGGTCGCGTCTACAAGTGGCTGCGGAAGTTTAAAGATGGCGAGCAAGATCTTGATGATGCTCCCTGGCCAGGTCAAGCACACCATGTCATCACTCCAGCCAGCATGGTAGAAGCAGAAAGAATGATTGAACAAGATCGCCGTGTAATTGTGAACGCCCTAGCTGCAGCGCTGGAGATGAGCGTTGATTCTGTGCATCACCTGGTCCATAAGGAGCTGGGATTCAGCAAAGTCTGCGCCTGTTGGGTTCCATGACAGCTGACAGCTGAGCTTAAGCAGAAGCGGGTTGATGCATGCACTGCCTTACTGGCCCATTATGAAGCAGAAGGCAACAACTTTCTTAAGCGCATCATGACGTGTGACGAGTCATGGGTGCATCACTTTCAGCCTGAGAGCAAAGAAGCCAGCAAACAGTAGCACCATCCTTCATCACCAAGGCCAAAAAAGTTTCAAGCAACACCATCGGCAGGTAAGGTCATGTTGACTTTTTTTGGGACATGAATGGCGTCATAGTGGCCCACTTGATGAATAAAGGTTTCACAGTGAACAGCATGGCCTACTGCAACCTGCTGAAGAACCCTCTGATGTTCTTTCTTTCCTAATTAATGTCTCATAATACCGTTTTTCAAACAAAATATTTTAGGGCAATTGGCCTAATTGGTTGTAATTGCGTTTTGCCAATTGGCCAATTTGAAACCGCAAAATTTTTCATGCTAAACGAAACAAACTATATTTATAGTTCAGGTTAAACTATTCTCAGTCTTAGAGACATGGTAGTCAGTAATTACTTTGCACAGAAAGGAGATTGTGCATTTTATGTAAAGTACATCTTGAACGACATCCAAATTTAACGGATTTTTCGCAACAAATTACGGTTCATGCATCTTTTTCCGAAATTCGCACTTTCTAGCCCCTAGATCTTTTTGCCGGGGTTAGAATAGTGAAAAAAATTTATGCCATCGTTTTCTCTCGCTGAGACGAATCGCTGTGCAAAAAATTACGACCCCGGCATCCCTCCTTGACCATGACGCACATTCTCGGAAATTGCAATAATCCTAAGCCTAAGCCCAGAATGGTGGATCGGTCGCGAGTCTTCTACCATGCTGGGGCCGCCGCGCTCGCCCGACCTGACGCCGTGTGACTTTTTCCTCTGGGGATTTTTGAAGTCAAAGGTTTACACCACTCGACCAAGAGACATTGCTGAGTTAAAAGAACGGATAAGAAATGCTTTTGGTGATGTCACGGCCGAAATGAGGCAGAAAACCTTCCTTGTTTACCGCTAACGGCTCGAAAAAGTGATTAAAAATGATGGTGGTCACATCGAAGTGCATAACTCGTGATTCTTGTTGCCGTTCGAAGTAACATTTTAACCATCCAAGTCTGAAGATGTGCTCAATGTTTTAGTTAAAATTTCAATGCAATCGGACCGAAATGAAAAAAGGTTATGGGCAATCGAAACTGTGAACACTTGGGTGGGACGATCTGTTAATTGATTTATTTCAGTAAATTGCAATTAATCAACGCGTTCGTGTCGGAATCAAATGAAATTTTAACCACCAACATTTATAAATCTCCTCTATATGTGGTTAAAATTTCAAGTCGAGCGGACTGAAAGGAAAAAAGTTATAAGCAATCAAAATTGCGAACACCTGCGTGGGACAACCTGTATTATTTACGAAAAACTGAAGCTTTTGGTATTAGCATGGCGAAATATTTGCAAGTATTATTTTTAAAAGTATTTTTTTTGGTAATAATACTTTTCAAATAATACTTGCAAATATTTCGCCGATGCTAATACCAAAAGCTTCAGTTTTTCGTAAATAATATCTAATCTGCACGTTTAATAACCCTTTATTGTCAAAAATACTATGCAATGCTCAGGTTGCTGACATAGCTGCAGAATTAAAAATGAATTATTTGACAAAAACACAACATTGTTTCTAACTCTCTGTTTAATGATTGTCCACTGACTTGACAAACCTGGAACTTTAAGTGCAAGTTATAAGACTTTGCACTATAACAGCAAGGGTTCCATTTGACCATTTATGAGTATTAAAAAATGTTTCCTTTACAAGCCTAGTTTTCCTTTGGCTGAATGGAATGTAGTCTATTAATAGAAATTCGCCCGCTATCAAAGACAATAAAACGAGATGCAACCTTTCAAAAGTTAAAGAAAGTCACGTTGAACTAAATGTTAAGGGAGTCATACTGAATCAAAGTTAATTTCCGTTTTGTTTGGCTTTATCCGTCAGCATCTATATAATGAGGTAAGCGAGTATTCGTTTAGTCTACAGTTGCTGTCGATATGCGATATGTATGATAGGTATGATATGAGTTTGTTGTCTTTTATGTTGCTTATGATCGTGAATCGTGCGCCCAAAATGTCTGGCCGTTGTTCAAAAAACATTTATAAACAAGAAACGTTAAAAAACCAGATCAGTAATCTCGATTTATTCAAATTAGTGTACCTTTATAAATAACACAAAAGAATTTATGCTGTGTCGACTTTTCCACCAAAAGTGAGGGGAATCTGTTCCTACAGACGATTTAGCGCGCCTCATAATCTTCCACGTTTTGAGCAATGTCGTTATTGCAGACTAATCGAATGCACAGAATCGCGCATTTTGGTAGAGCAAAAGAAGCGTGACTACTTTGCAAATTCATCCATCATCCAAAAGTTGCTGGCCATGGACGCGTGGCTTCACTTATTGGCCTTCGCAGTCTCTTTACCTGTGTATGTCGTACTACTAGCCATTCTACATTTCAATAAAGAGTTTCACTCGCCGTTCTACACGCTATTCATATCTACTGGCATAGCAGATGTTCTAATTGCCACACACTTGGCTATTTTCAAGTATATTGCTTCAATATGCTGCCTGGAGGCGTTTGCTAGCAGTCCCTTGGTATGCTATTATTCATATATTCTTGGTTAAAACATGAAACTTATTGTTCAAATTTTTCATTTTCGTTAATTCTTTGTGAGTCCTCTGATACATGTTTGCGCATCGAGCAGCGCACAGAGGTACATTAAAAATTCCTTCTCTCCACCGAATAAGGTGACGTCCCATCAATAACCGATCTGTTCTCCATATCTCATTTTCGCGGCTCCTGCGCCTACCGCTGTGAACCTTTCACGATGCCAAAGTGCAATTAATACACGTTTATATATCAGTTATCATGCGCGCTAACTTCATTTAGCCACTGGCAACGTATACTCATTTGGGAGACTGGTTGTTCTACTACGCACAATTTTTCGGCGCAATCGCCATGGCAGCAAATCGATGTACTGCAATTGCATTCCCAATGAAACATCAAGCGGTACGTTAATGGCGAATATTAGAGGCGTTCAGCGAGAGCAGTTCTAGATTTGGTCAAAACGTGTCGTCGGTTTAGTGATATTTCTTCAGTGGTTCATCCCAACACTGATCGCAGCTCCTATAGTCACTCCGTGCTGTCACGCGCGCTATTCAAATGGCACTTTAGTGCCGCTTTTTGCTGAACCAATGGTAAGGCGCCATTACATCAAATATGTAGTTCCTATATAGCGACTCTGTTGTACAATTGAAGGACACAGAGCGGTCAATTCAGCCATACCTATAGCACTGCTCTGATGCCAGCTATCAGTAGGAGAGGGGAAAGAGCGGGGGGGGGGGGGGGGGCTTTGCCGCACTGTGAAGTGCGAGATCTTACTTCCCTTCCGGATTTTTAACTGTCTTTGGCGACATATTCACTCTAATACTAAGCTATATGCTCACAATGCGTATAGTATGGCTAACATGGTGCGCCAGTCCCCATGTCATGGCTTGAGGAGATTCTAGGCCATAAAATTTATGGAAGCCATAATCTGTCTAGCGTCCATCAGAGGTAAGTTTAATTTTTTCATAGCTGGCGATAAAAATTTGTTACTTGTTAAATATAGAGCAGGGTTCCGAGTGAAAAATTTTGTAAAAAAGGACATTTCTTTTTAAAAAGCACATTCAAAATTTAAAAGATTCAGGGTCTGAAAAAAAAGGACAAATCTTTTTAAAAAGGACAATTCGGAACCCTGATATAGAGGCTAAATTGTTGCATATCTTTCAAAGAGCATCAAACCCTCCAAGACGATGGGATATTTGCCGAATGGCCCATATGAATGCCACTAATGCAGATTCCATAGCCAGTCTCTTCAATTCAGATATCACATGCTTTATTAATAATATTTGCTCGTTCTGCCATTCCTTATTAGTTGTTGCGGTTTTTCTTTTTCAGGCGGCTGTGGTCTACCCACTTTTTACAAACATCCTAAGATTGTTCATCATTTGTCCAGTGATTTTTGTTATCAATGCAATTACGGTCTTGTTGTTCAAGCGCTACAAACGAAAAATGAATCAAACGAGCGCGTTGAACGGCGCTGAAAACGTAGCCACTGAGACGCGTCTTGTTATAGTTTCATGTGTGCACTCCGCTCTTGTCTTCTTTACAATTCTCATGTCGCCTTTGTGGCATCTGAGCGTGAACAAGATCCTTCCTATCGATCCTATGGTTTTTTCGAATGGTTATGATGTGCTGTATGAGCTTTTTACACTGGGAAACCCCTATCTTCTTATATTTCTAAGTAATCGAATAAGATCTGAAATTTTCCGCCTCATCACCTGTTGGAAAACTGCTGTTGTCAGCCCTACACCTCCGTCTGAAAACAGGGCTGGTTTTAATTCGGTAGATACTCTCGGCCGCTCAACTCGAAACTAAGGAGGCTGATTGAAAGATGATTCAATTCAAAACTTGAAATAGTAATCTTAAATCTTAAGTGAATGTGCCATCTTTTTTTCTGTTCTGTTCTGCATTACGCTGAATCTTGGTATTATAACTGTCTTGATCCATGTCATCTTAATCAAGGCTTGTTAAGATCAAAAACTCCTCTTGCATGTCAGGCAAGGGAAATTCTGCCCTAATGACGACATTCTGTTTTCTTCATCTCTTTCTATGACGTCTGGTTGTTTGCGTATGATTCTGGGGCCGTATTCACAAAGTGCTCAAACGGAGTGCACTTGGACAAAGTATTGTTCAAAAGAACCAATATCTTTGACTCGCTATATGTATCTCTTGAACGCTACCAGGTTTTTCCAAAAGAACGTCCCAGGGCACTCATTTGGTTTTGACGTTTCTGCAGGGGGTAGAACTTTTTCTGAATGAGTGCCCCGGGGCGCTCATTTGAAGGGGGCTCTTTCAGAAAAACCCATTACTTCACCAAGTGTTCTCCACTAGTGGGAAAAGGAGGACGGATTTGAGACCCTGCTTGCATTCTTAAAGTACAGCACAAGTGGGATCTTAAGTTCACTACTCTGTTTGAGCACTTTGTGAATATGGCTGCTGACCAGTTGACTCAGCTTTAACACATTCATGACCGCGCGTGTATTCGGAAAACTGCCGCTTGGGACCGCGGCGTTTTTTTACACAGCGCGTGCGTACTGATTTGATGATTGATTTGATGATGACAAATGATGATTTTCATCTTCTATACAAGCACTGCATCATCGTGCATGACCGATCATGCACACGGTCCGAAATGGCAGTCATCGCGTGCATGACCAGTCATGCACATTGTTGTGAATGTGTTAATATGCCATAATGAAAGGCGTTGCTTCTTCCTGTGTGCTAAATGGAGATACCCTTTCTGAAATTCTGCCTCCAGCAACGCATCGCACTATTCACTAGGTGTCGTCGCGCTGCGCATTGTTCCACAAGAATCTGCAAGTTTTGAATCTGCATATGTATGATCCGATGGACCTATATGAATCATCAAAGAAATTTTGGCAGACAGTGGATTTGTGCATTAAACTGGTTAAGTTAGGCATAGTTACCGAATACATTAATATGATGTAGACAGTGAAGGCGTTTGAGGTCAAACATCGTCTTGTCATGCATATTTCAGACTGCCTCAAGCTGCTCAAGGCCAGTCATTGGAAAGCAATCCTACACAACGTGCTTCCAATATAAATGTAAACCGTAAATGTTCTAATACTGTTACGGGGTGCGGTTCGGTGTGGGGGAACACGCACAAGCTAGGGGTTTATTCCTAGGCAATAACGGAGTGTGCCGTCCGGGGACGGCACCAACAGGCAAAGCACAGTACAGCGAGGAGAGAGAGCGGGAGCGAGCGAGAGCAGACAAAAGGAACAATACAAGTGTGACCGCGCACAATACAAATGAGGACATCATATGGGCGCTGTAGCCGACAGTGACGTCATACGACTGTCGACTACAGCGCCACCCCGCGACAAATACAATAGCGTAATATACTATTTTTCGATTCTTCTCTACCCTGCCCTATTATTAGAGTTGGAGACAGTTGTTCCAGTAGAGAGTGCCATTGTATTGGAATATTTATGAGATATTTCAATCTGCCAAAACCATACTGACGCGTAGAATGTCAAATGAGCGACAAAAATTCAATAATTTTCAGTCATGCACAAAACAAAGCGCGCTAAATATTAACGTTATTAAAAGCTCGTTTCGCTAAATGCCACTTTTTTTTGTATTCGTTATTTCGAATTTGAAGGCTTGCTAACTTTATTGAAAAGAGGTTATCGAAAATCAATAGGGAAGACCTGAATCTATCGACAGCGCGTTCGAAACACAAAATCTACGTTCGACCTGCAATCCCGCACTGACCTAGCCTTATACAATTTCCCATAAGCTGTAATTCGTTGCTACTGGACAATATTGTATCTATTTACTGTCAAAATTATTCACCGAGGAGGAAATTGAGCTAAGTTTCGTAGTAACTGTAATTAAGATGGATTCTCTTGATGAATACAAGACTTCTAGTTCTTCAAAGAATAACTTTGAATATATTTTATAACTTTGTTTCTTTTTGCATTAAATACAGCAAAAGTAAACGATAAATCAACAATATATCATCATCAATTTTTTTAAATGTCCCTTTTTCAAAATTTTTCATTCCGAGCCCTGCGTAACTCCCATATTGTCAGTCTGGAAGACCACCTGTTTTCCTCTAAGGAAATGAAAAAAACAACTGTAACGCGAATAATACAGTTATCAGCTCTCGATAAGTGCTTGACTGAGCCGCCTCCCACGGGCTAAATACAAACATGCCTATGGCCAGCACGATCAACATAAATGGCTCCGGCCACCAAGGCGGATGCATTGCATACTACAATCCGCTTGGCGCCTGCCGATTCCCAAAGGGTATATTCATTCAACGCATGCAAAGACTCAAGCCAGAAGCGCAATTCATTCTGCTCTGTCACACATAAAGGCAAACGAATATCTAAGCGCGGCGCCATGCTGTTGATGCTCTCATAGAGACGTCTAGTCTTCAGCTGAATGACTGGTCCCATCACTGCTGTCATTGAGATAATCTTCCTTGTATCTTGCATGCATGCATGTGCAGATGGACAAGGGTGGTGCAAAAGTGCCGCGATCACTTCAGTTGCTGACGCGATCCTCCACTTGCTGATCGCCAGCATGAAGCGTTCCAAATCAATTGTAACGCTGAGCCAATCTAATATCTGAACTGGCTTCCAGATGCACTTGTCGCCACTGGCAATAATACCAGCCTACCTTAGGTCCTCGCGTACCTGTGGGGACATTTTTCGGGCCTCCTCCGCTGATCGCGTGTGGAACAAACCATCATTTAAGTACAATGCGCACATATATCCGCAAGAACGCCACAAGTGCATCAAAGAACAAAACACTTTTGTGAATATGAACAGAACAGTGCTGAAACCAAAACAAAGGACAGTGAACACTAAATAGCAAAGTGCGCCACCAAAATCCCATGCAAAACCAAGATACTTCTGACTCTCTGGATGGATATCGATATGATAATAACTGCTTTTGAAATCGAACTTGAACATGTAAGTGCCCCATTGGGGTGGGAGAAGAGTAGGTGGCTGGTGTGAACGTGAAGAACAGTGATCGTTAGCGGAGGCAAAGAATGGCGTGGAACCAGCGCCCCGCTTGGCGCTGACTCCATCCATCCAAAAGGGCCGCTTTGGTCGCCCCTCGGACGCCATGTCGGCCCGCAGTTTGGCCCAAGCTTTGGCAACTTCCGAATCTCCTCCTGCGGCTTTAATGCACTTCGCCGCTCGCAGCTGGTTGGCGAATTTGAAGTAAGTCAGGTCTTTGTCGCCAAGGCGAAGGTCGGCGATGCGCGTCTCCAGTCCTTTGACGACTATCGTGATGCACTGCTTGATTTCTTCTTCCTCTTCGGCCTCCAAGGCCTGTTGGAGTTGTGCCCTCCAACTCTTGTTGAGCTGGAACTGGACATCCAGGAATTCTCTCTCCTGGCGCTCTGGTGGCGATGGCGATTTGGCTCTCCTTTTCTTTAGCAGATCTAGTGTGGCTTGTTGCTGTCTTAATAGATGTTTGATCTGTGACAATTCTGAGACTTGGTTGTCGCTCTCCATTCCGAAGCGTAAGACGATACAGACAGAATAACTGAAGGAAGATGATATCGGAAACGCAGAGAATGGAAGAAACGAGAGGAACTGAACTAATGGATAGTAAAGAATAGAAATGAGAAAATTTAAAATGAAATATAACGCACACTCACGCAGTTAAGGTCATGAATGAATTCTTAACATCAGTTGATTTTCCTAAATTTCGCGCGACCGCCCCCACACTAACCATTCCTGACTGTCATCTATTAGCTCCAATTGATACGGTAGCTTCTGTTGAAGGTACACGTATACCTTGAGAACATTTCGAACCAGTGAATTGATTGGCCGACCACTATTCTTCTGGCAGGGAAGAACTGCAGCCATGTGCACTTTAGCTAACTGTACCGCACGCTCAACTAAGGCATTAATGTCTGACTGGAATTCTTCCGGGACTCCAGGCACAAGGCTATTTGGCATCTGAAACACTAATAGGTAAAATGATCCTACACTAAGCTGAAGCCCTAACCTAAACATTTTGTATTATTCTGGTAATGAGACTTGGCTGCTGAGGAGGCGATTCCGCATCCAATGAGGGTATCTCCACTTCTTCAGTCATCTCTACTTCTTTGATCATCTCTGCTGCATCAGGCGTCATTGAATCAGCTGTGATGTGGGTGGCTCATGAGCATTCGGCGAGCGCCGAATCCAACGCACAGTCAGATCGCAACTAGTAGCATTTTACTGAATGGGAATGCTTGCATCCAACTCCTGCACAACATGAATCGAAGCAGTCACAGTCAAATCCCTCCCAGAACAGATGAAACCATCAAATCGACATCGACGCTAAAAATAAAGATAATTATATCAGCAGGCACTGTTATTATGGGAAAATCTTACTTAATAAAATGCCTAATATTCTTAAGAATTTTAATACTTGTGTCGCTTTTGACAGCGCATACACCATAATCCTTTCCCTCAAAAAATATTGATCAACTAACCAGCCAATCACAAGAACATGACTGCAGCCATCTAACAATGTTGAATGTATCGGCTATGGTGGCCAATTTGACGATGAAAATGGTTGGGTCGGGTGTTGTTTGCACGAAATCCTGATGAGTAGAATAGTATTTAATAGCCGTATGGTGGTACCTGTTGTTTGCTATCCGCCGAAACTGTTGGAAGCAGTTGGGGACGTTTTTCTAAAATTAGTATTAAACTTATTATCTGAGTTGGATTGAAGAAAACTTATAATATTGTAAATTTCTGGAATCTAATTGGCGTTTAATTAATTGAGACTAAGACAGGGTTCGGAATAAAAAATTTTGAAAAAAAGGACATTTTACAAAAGACCCAAATATCTGTTTAAAAGTTCAAAACAGAAATTTGAGTCTTTTCGAAAATGTCCTTTTTTCTGTATCAAAACTTCTGTTTTTTAAAAAAAATTGGCCTTTTTTATCTATAAAAGACAAAAAAGACCTTTTTTAAGAAATTTTGGTGTTTTTATCAAAAAAAGGACAAAAAAGGACATTTAAAATTAAAAAGATTTAGGATACCAAAAAAAGGACAAATCTTTTTGAAAAGGACAATTCGGAGTCCTGCTTAAACCCCAGCAGTATGATTAAACTGATATAGTATGAATTTAAGAATTTGATATTAAACAATATCGCAAACACTGTATTAAGTTGAAGTGGGGGTGAACAATCCCTAAAGCTTACGGTAAAAGATGTAAATAAACAAACCACTTCTGGCGAGCCAAATAACATCATCCCAAGATCTTCATCCCGATGGATCATGTAGTTCTGGTTGCACAGTGTCTCCTTGTAGGCACTGGGAACATCAAACTTGTTCCGCATCTTGAGCGCGTTCTTGGTGGAACTTTTGCCTTTGCGCAAACGACGACTCAGGATGTCAGGATCGCTGCACGCGGCATTGACGTCTTGCAATGGAGAGGTGTTCTCTGGGAAGAGAACACGCTCTTGCTCCACGCGCTTAGGCAGGCGGGACAGGTGCTCCACAGCGATGGCGAACGGAGCGGCGGCCGTTCCGGAGCATGCATCTTCAGATGCTCCTTGCAGCGCCTGTTCGACTAGGAAGGCGCTGTTGACGACTGGCACGCACTCAACTTTGTGACCGATCGAAGGGTCGTCAATGGAGTTCGATGTGCCGTTACGAACTCGTATAACGCGGCACGTTGTTGAAGCGTTGGCCAGCTTTTCCTGGACGACCGTCTTGCAGGACACGTACGAGTAGCGCGTATATTGTTGTTTTGTTCTTTGGGTAGTGACTCCACTCAGATCTCCTATTTATTCTCACGGCCAAATGGGCATACAACTAATAGGTGGACAAGTTGGTAGGTAACAGCGTAAGTGTAACATAACACACCGTGCAACAGCGAGCGTGCAATAAGCAACACACAACATTCATGGGAATGGATATGGTAATTCATGCACTACCTCCCCGCGGTGGGACTCTCTGGGGTTTTAACACCCCAACAATTGTCCTTCCAGTCGATCTTTGACCGAGAATGTGATTACCTTGTCGTTTTTCCAATATGCCAGTAAGTCATGGCGAAACTTTGTTGTTCCTTTGCTGAGTGAAAACATCACTGCTGACATAAATTTGCTCAAACAACTTGAATGCAGGCTGTGACACCTCTAAACACCGTTCGTAAACATATGTTCTCAGTAGGTGGCAAGATAGTTCAGGCCTTATGTAAATTTGTGTTTTAGAATACTGTTCGAGTTGATTTGGCGGTAAAGCTGATTGATATTAAGAGCAACTCTAATCACAGAAGCGTCATTTGAGAAATCATAATGATTATATGCTCAGAAACTGCTCTTTGTATAGTCGATCACCTATTTTCCATTTTTTAGGATGGAAGTTTATTTTATCATCAACGTTCAGTGTGCTTGTCATATGCGAGCTATTAAGGTTCCACAACCACATGCCGCTATCAAATGAACACTAGCGATTCCATTTCACTGTGCTGACGATTACCAGTATTATTCGTTGCAGCAGAAAATTCATTCTCTATTCTCTGAAGCATTACGTCATTAGTTGGGCTAAAGGGCGACTGGTACGTAATACAAACGTCTAATACCAGTTGGGTAATTTAGCTTCCCCGCAAGTATTTACACACACGCGGACGCCTGATTAGCGCAAAATGATATAATTTATAGGGAACGCAACCGTTTGTGGCACCCGATTACATTTCAAGCAAACTGTTTGAATACTAGCAAGATACGATACTTTGCGCGATTTAAACTTCATAGCATATCCTCTTCCTACTTAGGCCGCGAACTTTTCAGTCATCCCTAGTAGGTCTGGACTAAGTGAATATGTGAGCAAGGGGAGTTGCCGCCACAACGATTGCGCTGACATTTGTATATGTACAGGGTGGGTCAAAAAAAAGGATAGTGAGGTTTATTTTAAAGGAAGACAACGAGTCATCTCCAACGACCTACGACGAAGAATAGCCCTTGGGTGGTCCTTCAAATCGCGGGGGTGGGCGGGAACTGCTACCTCAACGTGTACCTGATACAGGCAAAAGAGTAGCGTAACCACTTTCCGGAAAAGTCACTTTTTTTGTTCCCTGAAGTAGGGAATGTGCGCAGAGCGGCTGGAACCCGTTGAAACATGATCTCCAGAGAAAGACGCATCGATTGGTATCCTGAACTCACCAGATACTCTCAGGGTAACTTCGTGGCGGGACCCCAAATGTTGACTCCATTGATGGGGTGTGGCAAATCGACTTTTTTCCATTTTTTGCAACTTTCCTGAACTTTTTGCATGCTTTTCTTGTTTCCCATGACATTTGGGGGCTAATAGTGCATAATGATTGCATTTTCGTCAATGCTATCCGAATTTCACCGAAAAATCATAAGCAAACGAACCCAGCCTTTGCTGCTGAGGTGCACTTACTGTAATCAACTTTTTTTTAGTAAAACTCGGATAAATTGACGAAATATTGACGAAAATGCAATCATTAAGCGCTATTAGGGACCAAATGTCATGGGACACAAGAAAACCATGCAAAAACTTCAGAAAAATTGCAGAAAACAGGGAAAAAACGATTTGCCACATCCCATCAATGGAGTCAACATTTGGGGTCCCGCCGCGAAGTTACCCTGAGAGTATCTGGTGACTTCAGGATACCAATCGATGCGTCTTCGACTGGAGAACATGTTTCAACGGGTTCCGGCCGCTGTGCGCACATTCCCTACTTCAGGGAACAAAAAAAGTGACTTTTCCGGAAAGTGGTTACGCTACTCTTTTGCCTGTACCAGGTACACGTTGAGATAGCAGCTCCCCCCCACCCCCGCGATTTGAAGGACCACCCAAGGGCTATCCTTCGTGGTAGGTCGTTGGAGATGACTCGCTGTCTTCCTTTAAAAGAAACCTCACTATCCTTTTTTTTGACCCACCCTGTATTTGTGTGGGGTGACCACGCAATAGCAGCAGTGAATCAGAATAGTGAAATGCAGTTAGACTAAAGACCAATTGTTGCAGCGCAACACCGTGTGATCATTATTTGAATCTCGCGGTTCTTTCTGATCCATGTTGCATCCCAGTATTCTGTCATATTGCCATCCCTCTGTTGTACATCTTGTTGTTTGCTCTTGCACTTACGGTCTCTCGCGATTATTAGGCCAGACCTATCGCTCTATATTGTGTCTGTCTCTCATTATTGGTTTCCCTATAAACAAACTGTTCCCTCTCAGCTCTGAACTCTACAGCCACGCTACAATACCGATAATAAAGTACATACATTGATGAATGTCTTTGTTGAAGTCAGATTGGCGATGAACGATGTAAGAAACAGTCACATCGCGTTTGGAACAGATTATCCACCAATAGTCTATTTGGTGCATTTTTTAAATGAATATTTTAGGTGGCAGGGTCTTGGCCAGCCCACCAAGCTGATTAGGGCAATGATGGATGCCCAGGGCGACAAAGTTCCAAGCGCCAAGCAGCTCAAGGACGCTGTCTCAAAGCTCAAGCGCAAAATTAGCACCCCTGCCATCCTCATGAATACTGATTTTGGTAAGTAGATTGATTGAAGCTAATTAATTGAATTAATTAAATATTAGGTGAATTGATCAAAGCCAAATTTGCCACGCTTACACCAGACATTGATCTTCACATAGTCAACTGCCTTGTCTCATATACATCATCACCAAAGCGGCTCTTTGCCTTTTTTACAACCCACTATCTGCTCAGCAACCTGTCTAAGATGGGCGCGACTACATTGCATACCGATGGAATGTACAAGTTGACGTACAAAGGGAACATCCTGATCACACTTGCTGTCAGCGATAAAGCATGACGCCTACATCCAGTGAGGTTATTAATCTATAGCTTTTAATTAGTAGCATATTATAATTATATGATCACTTACAGGTGAGAGTGGTCATCATTGACAAAACAAAAGAGGCAAGCGCATATGAGCACGCATTTGAGGATATTGCAACCACCATGGAAAAGGCCAGCTTGCCTGCTTTGTGCCAGATGTTGTCATGGCCACCCTTGCATCATGGCTGCCATCACACACTGCTATCCAAATGCCAGGCGCCTGACCTGTTATTACCACATGAAGAAGCAAGTCCAGAGGAAGATGGACCCAAAGAGGGTGCCAAAAGACTGCCAAAAGCCTATTCTAAAGGAGCTTAAGAGCCTGTAGCTATCGGGCTCTGATGATGTCTTCAAAAGTGCCGCTTGGCAACTTCTTAAGAAATGGAAAGACCTGGGCTTGACCCTCTTCACAAGATATTTCCAGCAAGTCTGGGTAAAAGGTACTAAACAGCGATTTTGTCTGATATATGACACTAAAAATATGCTAAACAAGCTATTTTGTCTATTTGATATTTATGATAGATGATATTAAATTTTTCATTTTGAAGTTTGTTAAATGAGATAAAAATATTAATACATAAATTTGAAAGTATAATTTAGGCCTACTCCGCTACTGGTATGAGGGAGCGGCGTTGGGTTCAGTCTCTACCAACAACGGCCTTGAGTCGCTTTACGGCCATATCAAGCGGTTTGGTACGCTGCGCAAGAGGATGCCTATAGGATCGTTTGTTAAGGAGATGCACTGATTGATGGAGAAGTGGAACCAGGCTTCCGAGTCATAGCCTTTTCAGTCTCTTCCCCCGCGCACGCTTTCCCTTGAGGTGAAAGCCTTTCGCTGGTCTGAGGACTGTATGCACATGGAATTTGTCGCCCCTCAGCTGCGTACAGGAACCTACTTTGTGCCAGGGATTTGTGCTGATCAAATGTTGTACAGGCGCTATTCCCATTGTGATTCGAAACCCCACCATTTCAAAACGTTTGGGCAGTTTGTTGTTTGGTCAAAAGCCTAATACCGCGTCTTCCGCAATGTTCACAGTATCCTCCTTTGCACTTGTGCCAGTTCTGCCAAAATGTACATTTGCAAACATTCCATCGCAATTGAGTGCATGAAGTATGAAGTTGATGTGTCTCAGAAGGCCAAAGCTTTGCCTATCAATTTTGTGTCCAGATGTGATCAACCCATGTTTGTTGTAATGTACTAAGTATGGATTAATTTTGTGATTTTGTGCTGCATACCATAAATACTCTGATGTGTCCCAAGTTGACAGATTCATTTATAATGTGATAGATTGGTGAATTATTTCCCGCCAGAACTAGCCTGTTTCACAGGGAAGCTATTGTAACGCACCTGCCTTTCTCTGTTCTCACTCATGTATTGTGTTCTCTACCTAAGTGGTCGTGTCAACTCCTGCCTCCCTTCACCTCGCGCCCAGAGACACAATGGTTAGACAAACCGAGCTAAACATTGCGTTATAAACACGCCACACAACAGAATTTCATGGTATTGCACGATACGGTAGCTGACTGCAGCTAAATTTGCGTTGTAGCGTGCACCATACGGTATGATTAGCTTGGTTGGTCACACGATTCTGTGAGTTGGTTGCCTCTTCACATGTTGAGCAGTTTCTCATAAGAACACAAAATGACATTAGAGTCAACAGATGCATGCTGATGAAGCAGTGGCCAACTTCTTTCAAGTCGCATTTGTCACATATGCAAGTTCAGATGATGAACTTAGCGTCCCTTGAAAGGGCGCATTTCCAGCTCCTCATGGACCAAGCGGCGCATTGATCAAGTGCTAACTTGCAATGCTCCGACCATTTTCCTCATTCCAAAATTTTGCTTAGAATCAGTGTTTAGTGAAAATAAAAGTTTCCTATGACATATTCATTGCTATTTGAGGGATTTTAGCAGAGAAATCGGGCCAGGAACACTTAGGCCAAACCCAGATAAGTGCACAAAATTTTCTTGCCACATCAATGTGCACGTGTCCAGGTTTCACTGTAATAAAATGAGTGTTACACAATGAAGCATTTTCAGCAAAGACAAATCAATTGACCAATTGTCTTATTAGCCTTAATAATCGCACGGACCTGTTTACATAACGCAAATGTCCCAAAAAAGTAGCCAAAAAGCAGTCTAAAGAGGATTGAGGCAATATATTGCCAGACTACAAAATGTAATATAACACAAAGCATTCTACGGTATTTATCGAGCGATATAATAATACATAGCAGCACTACACTATGCATATAAAAGACATTATATCAATGGACTCGACACAGTTTAAGTTGATTTGCGATTTTCGCGACCAACAAACAAAACTAATCATGTGAAATTATTGTACATGCTGTTGTTATTGTTTACAGCTGATTTCAAAACTGCAAAATGTCTATATCGACAATAATACTTTGTAGATTCTTTAAAAGTAAAATTATACGAAACATTCTATTTATCAAGCAATATGGCATATAAAAGCAGCACCAGTCTACACAAATATACAGTGTAACTAAGAAATGGAGCAAATATCATTGTTGTCGATGCTCTTCCTTCGTTCGTAATTTATTTCCGCTTTGCGAATGTTTTCCCCTTTCAGCAAAGTGTCGATGATCGCCTGAAAGAGAGAACATGAGCATTAATACTTTACGGTAACCACAAATGATATAAGAACGAAAATTCTAAAAAAAAGGAGCATTCCAGAATCAAGTGAGGCAAAAGCTACACGTCGTACCCTGGCGAGATAGGTGGCGGTGGTTCCGTCGCGTTCATTTTCGTCGAGCTGATAGAAGAGCGTCATCTCTTCGCGGTCAGCCAGCTTCCTCTCATCAGCAAATATACTGAATGCCCTTTGGATCAACTGCAAAAATTCATCAACTTTAATCAGAAATTTTACCATTAAATAAATTCTTAATGTCGAATTACAATGAAATGAAGGTTTGACAATCATTAAATGAAAAGGCTTCCAAAAATACATCCCATCGGTCACCCACAATTCCATTTTATGTAAAAATTAACTAGGTGTAAAAATGTAAAATTACCGAGTCCATGTCGACTTTTATTCCAAAACCCAGTTCAGGATTGCGCTCCAGAATCGTCGAGACAATAACACACAGCTATAAGCAAAATGCAGTTTGTTTACAAAACAGAGAAAGAAGAAAAAGCTTTATTCTCGCTATTTATGAGATGCCTACTATGAGAGAATCACAATATCAACGTTTCTAACGTAATCAAGAGTTGATACTTAAGTAAAAAATAGAATCAGTAAACGATTTACTTTATAATTTAGACTTAAAAATAAATATGAATTTAAGGCAGCACTGCTCGATTAGAATTGCCATTTATCAATAAACATAATTTAGACTCTATGAAAGTTGTACCTCAACGAGAAGCTGGCGATATTCGGGATGTCCAATTTCGCTCATCATCGATTCAACGCGAAAGGCGAACGTCAACTCGAACTGCGTCATGTCCGATAGCGTTGGTTGCTGCAATAAATAGCGCGATTAAAAAACCTAGATTAAGAGTATTGCTTTAATTAGGTTACGGCGTCCATTATAAAAACTTTAACACAATTCGAATGTCAACGGAAGGACATAAGGAAAGTGGATAAAACCGTATCAATCATTCATTTAATTAGTCAAAAATTTATATTTCAGAGCAAACTCAAGCACGCTCTCTTATAAATTTTCTTGCGAGCATGAGATCCCTTTGGAATTTATATTATATCCTAATACCTCTATCCCAATATCCAATCGAAAATGACATGGCAGTGACATTTCTGGGAGCAAACACAGTAATTATAATTACAAGGTAAAGTGTCAATCACCATAATAAAAAAAGTATACATAGAAGCATAAAATTAAATTCAAGCTGAAAAAAGTTGTGTCACCACCACATGTAAGAACAGTGCAAAAGACCTGAGGCAAGAAGTTATTGGCAATGACGATGCCGTCCTTAGTTCGTTCAAGAATCTTCCACACGCGGTCGTAGAAGTCGGTCGGCACTCGGTTCAGCGCGCCGTTCAGACGTCGAGTTTGCAGCGACGACCTCAAACAAGCGCCGCATAATAATCAGCTCAGAGCATTTACTAATGATCATTACATACATTAATAATCGAAAATACTGAAAATCATAAATTAATTTTCCATTTATTTAATGAAATGAGCGACGATAATAGGGCGACTTATGAAAATCCTACTTTTTTTACAAACCAATAATACTCACAACATGTGCCAATTTTCTCGACAGAAGAGCGCAGTGACCATGTCCTTGACAACTGTTGGAGCCAGATCGTAGACGGTCAGCGTCCGCGCCGCAGCTGCCACCGGCGGCGATATCGTCTTCTTTCTCGACATTGTCACGCCATAGTTCAGCATCAGATTCACTGCGTCTGTCAGCCAACCGAGCCTCAAAATAGAACAATGATGAGGCGATGGTTACAGAGTAATGTAAACAGAAGTCTTGAACAAGGCAACTTTGTTCACTTTTGCGGTTATTTACATGAAAGCGTAGGAATAATTAACAACATAACTATTTTTTCGACTATGACATTGTTTATTTTGCTTCGGTTCAAACGCCGCAGATCCACAAACTAGCACTGAGTTGACAGTTTGAACCGCAAAATTGACGCACCTGATGGTAAGGACGCCGTCGAAGCACTTCGGTCGTTGAGTAATTAGGTCGGCACAGGCGATGAGCAATTCCTGCTGCAAGACGGCGGTTTGGGGCTCTGTCTCGGGACAGCTACTGAAGAGGATGTCGACAATCTCTTTCGGCGCCATCGGCTTCCTGATTGTCACTTCGCGTCGACTGCGCACGCCCAATGTAACCTGAGAGAACAATATTGCTGGTGTAGACGGGAAACCTACCATGCATAGGTGTAATATGAATTTAACGTTGGTTGGGAAGAACGTGCAAAATAAAAAATGCAAAATCGAGAACGGATAAATCTTTAGAATGATATCTGAACTTCTGTACCAAACTGGCTGAATATTTAACGATCTTTGTCTATTCTGACTGATTTGGAATGAACCTTCCTATTAACATTTATAGTGCAACAAGACGCCTGAACCGTATATAAAGTCTGGGGTGATGTAGTGTGCGTAGGCGTAAACGTGTAACCATTCTAGCCATACGGCTCAATTCATTTTTAAATTGCTGTTACGACTACGGCTTGGAACTATTTATTAAAAATTTGAATTAAAAAATAATTAACACTCAAAATATGATTAAAAAGTCGACAATGATAATTGTAAATTATCTCTCTCAAAAGTACATCGCGCTCTTCTACTACTAAAAATAGCATCGACGCGAACAACAACTTACTCTTTTGCCGCGGGCGAGTATAGTCGTGATGCCGGGTGCCAAGCTGTCGATGGTTTTACGCAATTTGGCTGCGCAGTAGCGCACCAGCCACCACAACTTCCACGCCGCCGCCTGTCGATAGATGCGTTCAAGACGAACGCTCAGCGTATCTAACACAATATTAATCACGTTTTAAACAACGGTTGAAAGTATAAATTCAAATCAAATAGTCAAAGAGTCAACAGAAAAGATTGCAGGCGGGACTTGAAAATATTTAAACTTAAGGAGCGAAAATATAAATTTTACATGGAAATTTGCATTTTGTCTGATTGCTTGAGACTGTTCGGTTTTTGAAGGTGAGCAAAGAACTCTGAGCACTTTTGCTAAAGTTTGCGCCAATAAACCTCGACTACACGCATGGTAGTAATTAAAATGTGAAGAATATATCCCGCTGCAGCTCGAATTTAAATTTTAAATTTCCTTGCTGCTTCCAACATAACGTCGGCCGCCTTCAAGTGTATAAAAAACCGTTTATAAAACTGACTTGAACCAATACCAGTACTATTTACCTTTTTTATTGACCGAAACTGAACCATCAAAGAGTGATACAATTTCTTGTTTGTATACATTATACATATGGTACTTGACAAAGAAACGGTTTCAAGAAATATCTTAATTCCTTTAATAGAGATTTTTTAAGAATTTCGAATATATATATATCAATAATAATTGATATGACAATTCTTATTCTCATCCATTATTCTCAAAAGCACGCGGTACGCCTGAATCGCAGATGTACGCTATCAATCTTATATTGAATATTCGTTCAGAAAAAGAATCTGCAAAGATGCATACCGTTGTCCACTTTGTAGTCGCCGTTGAATCGCGTCCACAGTTCGCAGACGGCAAACGCCTGCGTGCGAAGTCTACTCGGCGATGACTCCTTGATGAGCAAATTAAGATCGTAGTCAGTCTTGCCCGAAACGTCCTTCTGCAAATAGAAATTGCAACTCTAGAAACACCTACTGTCGTCTTCAGTATGCAAAAACATACAATAATGGGCATAAATACAAAGTTTTTAAAACGTAACAATAATTGAACATGTGGTTTGACTGTCGCAGATTGCGAAACCATTTCAACGCCACTCCAACGCCGTGTTCACTAACCTCTTTCACGTCGGCGTCCATCTCAATATAGCATTCGTCCATCTTGGCGCCCAACACGCTAGGCCCACCAGTGCTGCTGTCAACTTCTTCGAACGGCTCCCTGTCGAAGTTGATCTCGTCATGTTCGGCAAAGTCGACATGCTCCGTGCAGCCTGCCCCCAGCAGTTGCTAAATTTATCAGTAGATTTGCAATTGATGTATTGTAAAACAGAATGAATTAGATAAAAACTCGTGTATTTATGTTGCTAATGTTACAGAATGCTCGTCTCAAAGCGACAAAGAATTTGCAAAACGGCCTAGGCTATATAGAAACACAGCTACACGCTGTAAGTAGTCCTAAAAATTACCAATTGCGCGAAATATAAACTCAATATTGTGAAGGCAATTAGTAAAGTTGAGTCAAGGAGGAGTAAAGGATACAGTGGAAATTGTTTACACCAGTAAACGAGGGACAGGAGGATTTCGACCGGTATAAATTATTTACCATTGTAAATGAATTTTGACCCTATAAGCGAAATAATAAACGTGTCCACTATAAGGAAATGAAAGTGTCCACTATAAACGATATTAACAGTACTCACATGAACACGCCCGACGCGCACGCGCACTCCATCAACAAATCCGTTCTTGAGGTTGACGAGCAGCTCGAGCATCTGATCAAAGTGCTCGCCCACTACATTGTCTTCGCGCAGAATCACGCAGAACGTCGGTCGACCCGCCAACTTCCATCGCTTTGCCACAAACGCTATATCGCGCTGAAACAATATTCATTTTTTTAAAATCTGCGAGCAAACATCGAGAATACAATTAAAAAATCATAAAATTAGGCCTGTGGTTAAGGTATTCTACGTTTATTCATAGCTCTGTTTTACTCGATTACCCTTACCATCACAGCGTGATAGAGTTACCACAAGATTTATTAGAACTCCTATGGAAATTTCTTTCTTGTATTTCATGCGATTTGTCAAGCAAAATCGACTACAATCTTTACAGAATTATCTTAGGAAGATCGTGACTGTACACATACGCTATGCATCTGCGAGTTGTGAACTGATATTTAGCAAGTCAAAGGTAAGCTATTCATATAATCGTTTACTGGGATACATCTCATTTCGCTGTCAAAACTTAATTATGTAAGAATTCTTTTTCCGAGTGAAATAATTCTCTTCATTGAACAATGGTTAGCAAGAATCGTCGAGCGCACGAGAAACGCGTTGAAAATGCAAAAGTCGAATAACCTTTACTCACTCTTGCTCAACACTCGAAATGTACTGCACATTAAAACCATTTTTGACCTTAAATTAGCCAATTCTATCATTTTTATACTACTTCTGATGGTTTTGTTAATTTTTACTTACATCTTTCCTTTATACCTATGAGAGTATACGACTGATTCTTTCATCGGGGCTAGACATGGCGAGGGTGTTTAGAGGGGAAAAACGAACCTTGATGTCTTCGATGAGAACGGCGGGATCGGCGGTGACGTAGAAATCGCTCACTTCGAACAGCAGCGGGTAGCAGAGGACCGTGTCGCCGAAGACGCGGAAGATCTTTGATGTGTTCAGGGCGCCGAATGGCCGATTCGGTCGCCCAGTCAACTGCATCTTCTTACTTTTGCCGAGACTCTCAAACACCTGAAATAGTATGCTAATGAGTATGGAGACTTTCTCATACATCTTTAAGAGGCATATAAATGAGCGGTTCTTGTTGAGCTAATCGCTACTGAATAAATACTCCCATTTATTGCTTCTGCAACGAGTAATTGATAAAAAAAACACTCAATGAGAGAAACAGGAGATGCTGAATACACGCAATAAACCGCATTCTTTTTCAACTACCAATCTAATCATATCTTTAAGAGATATAATGAGGCTTTTAGCGACTTTTCTGCTCACCTTGACCATTCGCCAACTAGGCCAGATCTGAACTGGTTCCACTTCATGTGGCGTCTGTGTGGAGATTCCGTAGGTGCTCAACATCATCTGGAGACGAGTCGATTCGGCAATCAGTGCAACCTGTACTACAGGCTCGCCCTCCATACTGCCCTGCAATAGCAGACATCTTTTATCGTGCTTAGAATGCAGTTTAGAATGGACAGTCAACGATAGGCACATAATCTATATCATACTACTCATAGTTGTTTAATATTTAGTATTTTTGCGTTTGTTACTCGTAAATTAGTAGAGTTAAAAATGCAGCATATTTCCATATCGCTGAAGATCAACGATGACGCTTTCTGCAACAAAGAAGTGTTACAATTGAACCTTTAATGTGTAAACACTTTCGCCTTTATTCTTGGTAATTAGTCGCTAAACTCGTCATCATCAATAATCAAAGTAGCTCTGCCCATAAATGTCCTTTTCGTACCCACGAAAATATTTCAATTTCAATGCATTAAAAGGTGAGAGCAAAAGCGTGCTTAGCTCTCAATATTAACAATGCACATAGACATAACAGACGGCGGCGATGTGATCAAAAACTCTTTCCAGCTATACCTTACATAAAATAAAAAGTTGATCCCAAAAGTGGTCGAAGTGGACGAAATATTGCGAAAAATCGACGAATCGGCTAACGGTCACAAAAATCCTGAACAACTTTTGAAGAACAATTTAGTTCAATTTCCAATTTTTGGATACTCTAGTGTAGAGAGAATCGCGACGCTGCCGTCTGAACGAAGGACGACGACAGGGTACAGAACAACGATAGCGTACAACACCTAGTCTCTAATTGGGATATACTTACTTTATCAGTCAACACCGGGTTCGCCAAAGACCTGTCCGACTATAAGTACGCAATAGGATCATATACAGGAAAATTCTAGAAATTTTTCGAAAAATATGAGAAAGACTTGCGGTATAAAAAGGTTGCAGCTAATTGTTCAATTCAGTTAAGCTCAGTTAAATAAGTTGAGCACAAACTGTCAACTCAAAAGTTGTCGATCATTTGTATAACTTTGAACGAGAGGTACAGCAAAGGGTAGCCAAATGAGGGCAAACGCTTCCTTCCTCCTTGGCGGCGAATGCCCTCAATAGAGCGCATTCATATTCTAAAAGCCTCATCTCGGTCACGCTCTTCTTTTGAAATATACCAAACCTTAATTACGAACATAATATCTTCATCCAAAGCACATTTCACGCAGGACATGAGCCAAATTATGCTCGAGTTTCCAAAAGGAAAAGCAGTTTTATACCCGAAATGCCGAATGGCGATTATGAACTTTCGGTCGCTGACTGGCGGGCAAATGGCGGTAAATTGGATCCAATTCGCTCGAGTGCACCAGATTTTGTCCTGCAATCACAAGCCCGTCGGTACTGTATTGTACAAATAACATGCTAAGACGCCAAATTTCGGTGTAAAGATTTAATTTCTGTCCTTAGGAGCGAAGTAAGTGCGTGCCCCAATTAAATTTGAACTTCAGCAATATATACCACCCATCCTTCCATATAATGACACACACTGTCAATTGTGGACTCCTACTATATCAATGCATGGAGTAGTGAATTAACAATAATTAAGCATAAAAACAAGTAAATAAGAACTGACTAAGTAGCAGCGTGATAATATAGATTGCCTGCGCCCAGAGGAAGTGACCAGTTTCCAACGGATTGACCGGATAACGCGACTGCGAGCCAGGCTCCTTTTTCTCGTCATCCACGCAATCTTCCGGCACGAAGTAACATTCGGGTACTACCAAAGTGCCTGAAACATATTTACTATCGCAACTTGTAAGCTGAACTATCGACAACGACATACGCTTTTTGCTTCAGTACTACAACAATCATGTGGGCGTGCCTCTTGAATAGAACTCTACCTATTGATGCATTTTTTACTACGTCGCAAGAACGAAGCAACTTCAGTGCTTACAAAAGTGTCAATCATTCGCTATTCTTACTCTTACTGCCGTTATATGACCCTGACTGTCAATACAATTGAATCCCATGCACATTTCAGGATCAAATAGTATATGGTGCTCGGGAGGATCAAAACGTCGAATCAAAAATATCAACTGAACATAGGGCAAACTTTGTAACTATCCCTAACAGATTGATCTGTTTCGATCAATTTGCGATAATACAGTGGAGCGCGCACAAAGACATGAAAGCAAAAGCATTTCTAGCAAACTTTCCATCCCTATAGTCTCTTCATTTCACAACACTTTCATATCGTATTTCTATATCTTGCGGGCAATTTGGAAATAAACTCTGCAAAAACTGCCCATTCTTTAGATTCGAGCTGCGTAATACAGTAAGGATATTTTAACGCAAATATGATAACAATACTTATGGAAGAAATCAAACGCTTACTGTCCACCGTTGGCACCATCACATCGCACATCTTTCCGAAATATTCGTCGGCCATTTTCATGTCACCTTTCAGATGCGCTGAAATTTGTTCGATCACTTTTAATTGGCTCCTTTGAATTTACAACAATGGATAATAAATGTCATCTATATCATTAATCTGATATGCAGTGAGAGGAGAGTAGCTTTGTCAAGACAGCACCCATATGGGTGATATTTTGCGAGCTTTCTGCACCATAAACTGATTTAATCTAAAATATCAGCTAAAAATTTGAATTCTTCCGCAAAAAAGGTGGTTTTTTAAAATCATCACCTGCCAATAATCTCCACTTTTCCTCCAACTTTATGCTACACGCATATCTGTGAGCCCACAAAACGGTTTCAACGAATTTTTCAGTACCTGTAAGCGCAATGTATCCGAAGAACATTGGCCATTGACATTCGATCGAGTCAAACTGGAAGGTGTCATGCTCGCCATAGAATCGCTTGTCCATGTCCTCCAATTCGGTCCGATATCCATCGCGCAAAAATCTGACCGTATAACGCGTAATAATCGAAATGTGACGAGAGTAATTTACAAATAAATCAGATAGATAAAAATGAAAAGAAGTATCATGGGCAAGTAACTGCACCATAATTTTTGACGCTATATTCGAATTCGAGATGGCGATACGTTATAGTTATGTGTTAAAGGAAAGGGACGAAAACTCGCATTTTGAGGTTCAAATTTGCTTCGCTTCAAGGCGATTGTGAATCTTTGAATTTTTGAATAAGAAAAAATCAAGTTCTAACTCGATGGTAATTAGTCCGCAATTTTAATAGGCAAATTTAAAGAATATCCACTATTATGATACTGGAAAAAATCAAATGGTCACGAAACTTGAACCATTTTAAGCTTAAAATGATCTTTTTTGGCAACGTTATCAATTGATCAACAATCGTATTTCCCACGCATGCTGTTATCAAGACTTCTTTGCTCGTTCTGAATAAACCGAAAACGAGATGATGCGATAGCACAATATTTTGTATGGTGAAAGCGTTTACGCCGCTGCTTATTAGGATATACATTCCTACAGATAGTATTCGTATTGAAATTCTTGCCAAAAAAGTCATTCAGTTCGAAAAAGAGGAGTTTAAGCAGCGTTAACAATAAATAAAAATAATAAGTTCAACACTCAAAATGCCAACAGAACATACAACATGTGGATGTTGAAGTGATTAAAGGTTGGCGGGAGCTTATAGGGTCAAAATTTCAAAACTCAAGAGGACTTAAGGCATTTTAAAACTTCAAATTTCGAAGCAAAAATGTATTCATCCTTTTTCATATCCCTCCTCATTTTTTATTTTTCATAGCACCTAAACTCCACCCACTCTGATCGTTTGAATTGGAAAAACCGTAAATCGTACCAAAGTAGTGACTATTTCTCACCTTTTCACGCCGTACTTCCCTTCGAGTCGACGCATTAGTTTTTTGAACGAGCGATCGTACAGGATCGGATCGTGTGTGGCGAAACACGGCCAGCCGATGGTGGGAAGCAAGGCGGCGTCTGTGTTCTAAAACAGTGATTACATTATGATCACCAAAGACGTTGATATTATTTGCTATAGGTGATCGATATCATTATAAAGAGAAGCTATTCTCTACAAATAAAATCGTGATATACGCTTGCTTTACAAAGCATTTAGCGCTTTATGCAGTTCCACAATTCATTACTGTTAACAAACCAGGCGAAATACTAACAAAGCTATAATAACTAACACTGCAAACGTAATTCAATTTGCACAAAGTATACCTCTAAGCGAAGCAGCGGTCGAAAGATGTTGAAATTTGGCATAATTTCGCCAGTCAAAAAGGGGAAACTTGAGAAACTTTACTCATGTCGAGCAAGTATAAAAAGCGCCTCTTTCTCGCGGCATACATATGAATGCATCAAAATGAATCAGAATAAGCTGGTGTACCTTTGAATCTGACTCGCGCGGTAGAATCGTCTCAAATGTCGTCCTATTTCGATTGTGGCCGTCGATATCGACGAAAATGACCGACGCCGAAGTACCAGCACTTCCGCACACATTGAAACCGTTAATAGACTCCAATGCCGCCTGAAATAGAGGGAAAATTTATAAATTTTGGCATATCACATGCGAAAGAGGAAAAAATAAACATCAATTTATCCAATGTGATTCCTTGGTAATGCATGCGCGTATTAAGTAGTGGTTGCTTTAATTGAATATTTCTCCCTGCATTTAAGCCGATGTGCCGCTAAACCGTGAGCAGTAGGTTCAAAATTATTGCCTATAGATGTAAAGATGAAAATTTTCGGCGAAGGCTACTGCACTTTTCATTTACACTAAACACTAACTATGATTGATTTGATCACGGGTATCAGAGTAGATGTTCTCAACCAACTATCTCATGCCCCTAAAAAATTTCAGTTCGAGAATTACATAGTTCAAATTTCTCAGAAGCTACTTAAAAATTCACTTTTTACACTAATTAAACGAATGGAAAGCCTTGCCTTGACCATGCCAAGACTGCTAGCATGAATCTCAGGACTGCCGACATTGTAGCGGGTGCCTTTCTCCCACATGCCGAAATCAGGAGTTCGATACGTCCGCTCGATGTAGAAGACGAGATTCTGGATGAAACTAACTTCATGCTGTGTGTAGATTATCTGAAATATCCAGATTTATAGTTCACTGCGCAATATATCAACATTCCACACCTAGATTTTCAGCTAACGCCTCAAATTATGCATGCGATACTCACACACCGGTGGGATATCATTTCTATACAGGACCATTTAACATTGTTCACGAGTAACGCCGCGGGCTGAGTACAGAGCTAAGAAATTCTGCAGACAATAGCCATACACACCAGAAAATTGCGTCCGCGAACGACAGCTGTAGGTACGGCGTTTTACCACGCTAGACATAACTTGGCTATCCACCAAGTAAGCAAGCAAGAAAAAGAGTATAGAAAAGGCAAAAATACCTGAGCACCGCCAGAGGTCATTTCGACGAGCGCAATGAGAAAGAGGGCGACGATATCCATCTGTAGATGGTTGTACTCGTCGGTGGTGGCGATGGGCATGCCGGTGGCAAAGTCGAATTTGCTGTGCAGCGACAGTTCGACAGTATTCCGCTGTTTGAACTGCTCCAAGCGGTCCGCCTGCAGCATCCAGCAGAACAGAATACCGCGCATCGTCTTAATTGCCGTCTGACGCAGTTCCGTTTGTCTGCCGCGGTCGTCGTCCAATCTTCTGCAATGATCAAGTTACACTGGATATCGCTTACATGCACATCGGCCCAACAAGCAAAATGTGTGCACATATACTGCAATTATTTTAAGCTTTTCGCATAGTACAGTTTACAAGGCGCTATTTTATGCAACTTTAAGAAATCAAACATCATGTTATTTTCATTACTGACAGCGTGTAGTCAATTATAATAGATCAATCAGAATGGCACTTACTGGTAAGCGATCGAAGTCGCCCAACAGGCAAGGGCGCAATATATGGAGTCTCTGACATAGCCTTCTGTTTTATCCTTGGAAAATCTGGGAAACAGTCCCGTCGTCACGCTCTGATGGTCGAGCAGTAAGGATCGCACTGAAAGCAAACATTTCAGCCACTACCATGGTACATAAGCTACTGGAATTTGCAAAAATGACTGCGACCAGTTTATAATTGAAGAATGGTGTCTCGAAATACTTTTCGTAAAATTTTTACGCTCTAAGCGTGTGGCACATTTTTAAGCGTATGGTGTCACTATGTCAACGTGTTATGCAATCATGATGTCACTATGAAAGCTTATGTATTCAATGATTCTCTCATTCTTATATGGGTATTTTAGAGAACAAAGAAAGGGAGATCATAATTTCCCTGAGGTATCTCACAACATCAAATTAGAAATATTTCTGTGACTGAGACCAAGAGGCAGGCGCTTTCGCTGCCAAAACTTATCTTTTTGAAGAGGGAACCTAATCTTGAGGGAAGAAACAATTAGAGGACACTAAACAAGAACATGAAACAAAGCAAACCGCTCTCGTAGACGCTGTCGACGCGATGAGTGGTATCCCTTTTGACGCTATGCTTCTTCGTCAGTGGCGTCAAGTAGGCCTGCGTCAGTCGACGCAATTTGGTGCTACTCCGCAGATCCGCACGACTTTTCTTCGGTGTCATCATCTTTGATTCTGTTCCCTTTTAAGTAGAAGTGGATAACTGCACATTTAAATAACATTTCAAAACGGTCGGTGCTCTCCTCTCGCTTCAGCAGCAGTCGCAAGTCATTGCTGTACCACCTGACTAAAACCTATCCCCTATCGACTTAGTCTAATCCCATCCTCGATATGCTACTAGATCAATATCGCATGACTAAGGTCCAGCTTACCCAAATGCCTAATCGTATAAGAAAAACCCTAATCTAACTCCTAAATCAACCCAAAGAGTGAATCTATGTTAGCACTTTGTCGGTAAAAACAACAATCAATGCCTGCGCAATTTCCTCGCTATCAGGCGGTGATGATTTGTCTTAAATTAATGCATTTACGGTCAACTTTCCAAGTAAAGTTTGCAAAAATGTTCGCTATTAAGCGCTAAATTTTCACAAAGACTTTCACTGAAGTATGGATGAGAGCACGCGCACTTTCCATTACAGAAACCAGAACCTTTTCTTCATCCATCAAAATTAAACAGCTGAGCAGACCGTACACGCTCCAATCATGTAAAGCGTTTCAAGACTAAGATGCGCTCGTTTGAAGTCATAACTCCAGCACGGGAATTTACTGGCGTTTTGTGAACGTTGCCTACGGGAAACATTTTTGATGAATCAAGGAGGAGGCTGAGTTCTAATATTCAGTGATTTTATTTACTTGGAAGTCAAGCCATAAAATTTAGCCGGTTAGCTGTGCTTTCGCCTCTTACGCCTCTACTTTTGCAATTGTCTTGAAGTGCAATTTTTGAAAAATTGCAGTCTTTTATGAGTAATTTGTGAACGAATAGAGTAAACCTCGGTTTTTTGCAATATATCGCCATCAGTGAGCGTTTAAATGCAAAAGAATAGTTTAGGAGTTGCTTTGTAAGTCAGTCTGCCTAGAACGTAGCCTTCACGTGTAAACTATGAATTGCTTTTCAGCCCCTGACTTATAGCCCCAAGCAACCAAGCCAATGGTCAGCGCAGCAAATATATTCCACCGAGTTAGATGCATGAGTAAGCAGGTTGGGTTCAGTAAAACATGCAATTACGAAAGGATGGCGGAGGGCAATTGTTGTTATTTGTTAGCGCAGACTTCGTGTTTTGACGCCGCGATCTTTCACCTACGTTCGACACAACAACAACCTCTTCATCTTTAAAACACAGACGCCTCATTCAGCTAGTCAGTACATCGCCCCGTTTTTGCCACTTCCTCTTCTTTACTCAGTCAGTGAATATTTCTTTATACACTGATCACGATGGAGCTATTCTTTGAATGATTTCAGTATCCTGGTAAGATTTTCACGTTTTAAAAAGTTGTTACTTGATCGGATTTGATTTTGCAAAAAATTTTAACGTTTAATGTCTTCAGGCGAATTATTTTCAATTATATAATTATTTCAAAAGGATGCAATAACCTATTTCACAAATTTACCAATGTAAAGAAATGATAACAGTCATCTCAGCTTTTGCATAATAAAGCGGTAATAATACTGCATACTTGAGACTCAGTTTGCCAAAAATCTCAAAACTAAACAGCAAGAGTTGACACATTCATGACATTCATTTTTTCGTTTTGTACCGTGCTTACCTAAAAAAGGTCGCCTCCTATGGACAGAAATTTACTTGTACTCTCTTAGCATTTGTTGGTCAAAGTTACAAATTCTAAGAATTGAATGCATCCTCCTCGCATCTCAGTTTTACTTTACAGTGTTACTGACTTGCCCTCAGAGATAGACATGAATCATCTAAATGAGCACAAATTTAATAAAACTACGAGCAATATATTACTTTCTGAGGGATGCGTTCTTCATTTAATATGTGGATAGTATGTCGAAATGATTCTCCTCATACAGATAGAACGTGTGATGAACTGAACACAAAAGCGGCTAACCCCTCAGTTTCATAATAAGAGTGTCCAAGATGCGAAATTGAATTTATCGGACATAAAGCTGCCGCCAACAATGTTCTGACTGCTCATCAAAAACTCTTCCGTTGATTTTCATCCAATGCTGCCATGCCCCCATATATCAAGAATCGCTTAAGCCTAAACAATAAGGAATATTGCATATATTCGGTAATTTAATAGCATCTGGAAAATTCAATCGCAAGCGCGAGAATCAAATCTGAATCACATAACAAATGATCTAGCATTCATCATACAAAAGAATTTATTCTTCAGCCGATTCCGGCACAACAAAGAACTCGAGCATGGATATGAAACTGCGGTCATAGGGGGGCTCGTGCTGCATCAAAGCACGTGTTCCCCCCTGAACTGAATCTCTGACCATGAAGAAGACTTCTGCAGTTATCGATTTCTGTTCATATACAGTATTTTTCTTAAAATGCACTGCAAATATTGTTCTCGTAAACAACTCTCATGTGTTTTCTGTTGGTAATGGTATTCAGTTTTAACTCAGTTTACAGTATGCTCAGTAAACTGTTGTCTGATGGTTGCTCTCTACTTTTACATAATGAGCCTACTGAAAATCAGAGAAAAGGAAGTGCTGCTAAACAGCAGATTCACGACGTGCATGAATAAGCTTAGGCACCTATAACTTTATTCAGGCAACAACAATTAACACTCGCTAACAAAACCATTTCACTTTGCTCTCCCGATTCTGTCAAAATAACTTCAATAAAACTGCCGTTTTCAGCATGTATCATCCATCTGATTATGAGTTTAGCAAGAAAATGGACAAATCAGCGTGTAAAATAGTACGAACAGCAGTTCACATCGTAGCAAATTTCTATCTTCTTTCTGCCCTTTGTTCTGCTCCAAAGTCAGGGCCCGAAGAGAGAGAAAATACGACCGTCTACAGCGCATTCCAACTTAATGAGACAAACACAACTGATGGTGGAATTCTGACCGCAAAAAACCCTTACGCCATCAACAATTGCTCTAGCATGCACTCGACTACAAGTGAAAAAGTCAAACAAACTTTATCCAACATGGATCCAGGCCGTTAGATTACGAGCTGTCACGTGGGATATTGACAAATAGTTGGCTCGCGCCCAGATGAATTAGACTACACAGACATCCATCAGTTGCGTTCAACTGCCTCTCATATTTCTTGATTAATCCTTCATATCGCTGAAACTGTATTCAGACAAGAAAAGCGTTTCGACGTTATCTTGACTGCATTTATTGTGATTTCAGACCTCATCAGCAAATTTTCCTGATCGTTTTCAGTATTTTTCAGAAAACTAATATTGATTAAAGTTACCTTCTCGCAGTTATTTTTCAGCTTCCGCTTGAAGTAAACAACACTCTTCACATTCTCTTAGTTTTAGTTTCATCATTGTTGAGTGCGGTAAACAAGATACGCTGCCGCCTCCTCGGCACTCTCAGCGGTAAACTAAACAGACATTTTACTCAAAAACAACAGACGTCTCTTTGTTGTGATGACTCGAAAGTAAATTCATCACCCTGCGCTTGAGCACAAATTGTACAGCAGCATACTCTAAAGATTATGAAAGAAGCTACGCAGAAACAGGTCTGAATCTGTCGTGGAGGCAAATGAATTGGACGAATTATTCGGTGGTTCAGTTTATTTCTTGTTACAAAACTATATATATGAAAGAGAGAGAATTACGAGTAGGTACAGGCCTGTACGACTACATTTCTAACAGTTATTTGCAGATAGGAAGAGCGCAAAAGCGCAAGATGTAGCATATTCTGTAGTCACAACATCCTGACTCAGCGTAAATTGCATGCGAGTGAGTAATAGTTCGAGACAGTTTGAATCTATTTGACATTCTGTTCATAAGATACCCTAATTTGGGACTGAAATCGCGTGCCTTCGCGACAGAATCACGCTTGAAGCTTCACTAAGGATTATGCGTCAAATAACTCACAAGTGATCCGATTCTATTATATTTTGTAAAAAGGTCGAAACCTTCTCGCCATTACATGGTATTCTTCAGAATTCCTTAAATATTAATCTTACACATACGCACTCTCAAAGGAATATTAATATTCCCTCATAGCTTCAATAAAATGAAAGCTCAATCGAATGTAAACGTTTTTATGGAGAGTTGCTCGCACATTTTACACGAGGAGACATTTGACACCACTTTTGAAAGAACACATCAATTTTGACTTTAGAAGGTGACACCTGGCAGACTTTGGGTGCTGAGCACGTGTGCGTCCTAGACACCCCATATTATTCGGCCCTAAACTGAGCGCACCCGTTTGTTATTGATTTTACAGCGCAAAGCGCCAACGAGAGTCGGCGAGTTGTTTTCGATGACGCGAGCACGCGTCTATGACGTTGGGTTGTTTACCAAAACATCGCTTACTCCACATGTATATAAGGCGCCTAACGCAGCGTGGACCTCAGTGAAACATTCAAAGTTTCTGCTATTGAAATACTTTCAAATCAAGCTTTGTTCCTTCCCAACTGACGCAGCAATCATGCCTGCCATGGAAAAGATTTTCGGAGAGCGAAATGTTGAGGATAAGGCCGCCGATGCGGTCAAAAGCGGCGCCGATTATACTGCCGATGCGGTCAAAGACGCTGCCGATTATACTGCCGATGCCATCGGCAACGCTCGTGATGAACTCCACAGCGAGAATAAGACTCTGTGGGAAAAAATCAGCGACACCGGTAAGTAATTTGGTGAAAAAAGCTTTCAGAAGCGATAAATATAAATGATGAAACTTGAAATTCTGTCAACTCGCTAACATATGTTGTGTTTAGTATCTTAAAAACTCATGGTATCATCTATTCTTTGCATTATAAATGTATAAAAATTAGCAAACTGCATTTGCTGATATTGCCCTGTTTCAGCTGAATCTGTAAAGGAGAGTCTGTTTGGTGGGGAGAAGAGTGCGGAAGACAGATTGGCGGCCGAAGTTAATAACGCCACCAATGAAGCCGGCGATGCCATTGGCGATTTCCGTTACGAACTCAACAGAGACAGTGAATCTTTGTTGGACAGAACCAAGGAAAAGATCAGCGACACCGGTAAGTAATTTGCCGAAGCTTTCAGAAACGCTAATACTAATATGAAGTATAAAACTTAAATTCTAATAACTCACCTACCAATGTCTCATTTGATTTTTCTGTCTTGCAACCTTTTGGTATCCTTATCACTTTTGCTTAACAACGAAAACAGAAAGAAACATTTACTGAAATTGCACTATTTCAGCTGATTATGTAAAGGACACTGTCTATGGACAGAGAAATGTCGAGGATAGAGCCGCCAGCTCGGTCAGAGGAGCCGCCGACAAGGCTGCCGATGCCATCGGCGATGCCCGCCATAAGGCCAGCGATGCCTATGACAATGCCCGGGATAAGGCTACCGATGCTTATGGCACTATCCGGGATAAGGCTTCCGATGCCTTTGAAAATGCCCGGGATAAGGCCAGCGATGCCTATGACAATGCCCGGGATAAGGCTACCGATGCCTATGACAATGCGCGGGATAAGGCTACCGATGCTTATGGCACTATCCGGGATAAGGCTGCCGATGCCCGTGATGAAGTCAGTCAACGCAGTGAATCTTTGTGGGAGAACACCAAGGAAAAGATTAGCGACACCGGTAAGTAGCGAGTTGAAATATTAAACAGTCTCATCTTTGAAATATGAGTCAGAGTCTACCTTAATTCGATATCGGGGTAATGCCATGAATTAATATCCATTACAATCTCAAGAATACGTATTCTCTTACTCTGAATTTACATTAGCAAACAAGTAAAAAAAATCGGACAGTTTTTCAACATACATCAAAGCCTGCAGGAAATCAAATTCTTGTATGAAATATAAATATTCAAGAGCATTTAATTAGCTCATGAACATCCTAATTAATTTTCTGATAACTCTTGCAAACCGACGGAACCCCTATCGTGTTTGATTTGTAGCTAAAGTATGAAGAAATGAGCAACTTGCATCGGCTTATAAAGCACTCTTTCAGCTGACTCTGTAAAACAGACCGTATTTGGAGGAGAGCGTGCGGAAGACAAAATTGCATCTGCAGTTGACCGCACCGCCAATGAAACCGCCGATGCCATCAGCGACGCCCGTGATGAACTCAGCCGCGACAACAGATCCATTGTGGAGAAAGCCAAGGACAAGATTCACGACACCGGTAAGTACTGCAGTGAAAAAAATGAATATCCTCATGATATTTCTATCATCTTTGCTTTGCAACGGAAACCTGTAGAAATAAGGAAACTGCATTAGCTGATATTGCGCTGTTTCAGCTGAATCTGTAAAGGATTCTCTGTTTGCGGAGAAGAGTGCGGAAGACAGACTGGCGGCTGCTGTCAACAACGCCACCAATGAAGCTGGCGATGCCATTGGCGATTTCCGTTATGAAATCAACAGAGACAGCGAATCTTTGTTGGACAGAACTAAGGAAAAGATCAGCGACACCGGTAAGTAATTTGTTGAAGCTTTCATAAACGATAGTACAAATTCAAATATGAAACTTGAAATTCTGATTATTCGCTAACGAATGTTTTATTTGATTACTGATCTCCTAAAAATTCTTGATATCTCTGTCATTTTTGCTTTACAATGGAAACGTCTAGAAAAAAACATCTGCATTATCTTACTAAGCACTATTTCAGCTGAATCTGTAAGAGACACTGTATTCGGAGAGAGAAATTTCGAGGACCGGGCCGCCAGTTCAGTCAGAGGCGCCGCCGACAAGGCTGCCGATGCCATTGGCAATGCCCGTGATGAACTCAGCCGAAACGGTGAATCCATGTGGGAGAACACCAAGGAAAAGATCAGCGACGCCGGTAAATAATATTCATTCTCGTGGCCACCTATTTCTATTTTTATGATGCAAAAAATTTCTTTATGAACTTCCAGTTTAATTTTTGATTCTCTCTCAACCTCTTGATAGCCCTATCATCTTGTTTTGCAACGAAAACCTATAGAAATAAGCAAACTGCGTTAGCTAATAAAGCACTGTTTCAGCTGAATCTGTACGAGACGCTGTTGCTGGAGAAAGAAATGTGGAAGACAAAGCGGCGGCAGCTGTTAACGACGCCGCTGACAGAACTGCCGAAATCTTCCGCGAAGCCAACGAAAATCTCGAAGACGCTCGCCAGTTCAATGACTTTTAAAGTGCTCTTGTGCCAGTCATTCCCTTCATAGCTTTATCTCAGATTCGCACAAACAGCTTAATGATGGTGCCTATTTCCTCAGTGTATTTACTTCTCAACGAGATGAGGCGCTGATGAAAAATTGGGCGTTCCTGCGCTTCAAGCGTAGGCGAACGCGAGAATTGAAATGTGCGAAAATGCATGTGATGGGAATGAATGATACGAATTGTAAGTTATCCATTGTACTCTGTAGAAATATGTATATTTTTGCTGTAATTTGTTTGTCTTTTGTGCAGTGTTCAATTGTAATGTATTGCAACTTGCATTAACACCTGCATGTTTGATCAAGTTTACCCAACACCATACTTCTAAGTCACAGACCCAAAACTGAATTCCTGAGTCGTGATAATAAAATAGAATTGTATATCCTCTATCGACGCCACAAAACACTATTATTCAACATTTACTACATATATCAAGCTCAATAGCCATCCAGAGTGAGCACTAGTATGGCAGATTCGATGGCATATTGTAGCTTGGAGATACCATATCGGGTGGTGGTCGCCCAGTGCGCAGCCGCATCGGCGTCATTCGACTGAACGCTATGCTGCCAGTTGGCCAGGGGGTCCAAAATGCCCGCAAATGTCACTCCGGCGTAATCATCGTTGACGCTCTTAGCAAATATCACGTGCCTGGTAGATGTCTGCTCAGTGTAGAGACCGAATTCGTTGATAAATGACCTCTCTACCTAAAATAAATTTCATGAAAAGCACATTTTGATTCAGTAACCAAAACCAAGTGTCCCAAAAAAGCCCTTGCGTATTTATTCGAATAACGTTAACTCTCTAATGCAAGTTATTTTTCATAAATATACCTAAACAATGTTTTCTTTAGAATCCGCGACTCGCGCGAAATATTGCGCTTTATTCAAGTTGCAACTAAAGCTGTCAAAGTCGCGCAAGAAATGAATATACATCATGGCGCAGATTGAAGAAGATCGCAAATAGAACTAAAGAATTTCGTCGCGATGGAGGCAAAGCGCCAAATTTCGCACATGCACGAGCACCTAAATTCATCGATTCATCGCTTCAGTGTATGGACCACAGCGCTCAGAGCGAAAATGCCTCCGCTACTAGTCTCATATGATGTTTCTTCTGAGAACAACGTTTGGAGATGGAAAATTGTAATAGATTTTCCTTGGAATGATACTTACCTGCAGTAAGCGGTTATTCAGCATCTGCGCTCGTTTCAGAGTGATTGGTGCACCGCTGTTTGCGTTCTCTACGAGATCCTGCATGCTTTTGGCGACAGTTTGAAATCGAGACACCGCATCATCAAGGTTTGAAATCACTGACGAATAGTCAGCAACTGTTGCGTTAAAGCCGGCGGCCAGTAAAAGACTCTCCAAATGTTCGACATAGACGCCGAGCATGAGGCCGTAGTCATTGACGTTGAAAGGAATGACGAGACTGTCGGCCAGATTGCGTCCAACTTCTAGCCACAGTCGACCCATGGCGGTGTACGCGGGGAAGCCTGGATCTTTCAGCGCCTCCACCGTCCACGCTATTTCGTATACAGTGTGATAGATTGGAAAGCAGTAATCCGGCTCGCACGTGATTGACAGACTAAGTACTGGAATGCCCGCATAGGCGATGAAGCGTTCGTAGTCACTGCCGTCGCCGGGCAAAGATATTCGAGGCACTGTGTTGTCGCCTGAAACAGTTTATTTCTATTCGAAGAAATTCTGCAAATGAGGCAATACTGCTATCAACTGCGGGCCTCACTCGACATATAATACCAACACCAAAAGATACAACGTTGTAAGATTCATTAAAATAATGATGTACCAACTAAATAAAAAATCTGAAGCTCAGATTTAGGTTAGCATTTATTTTATGGCTTCCGCTTTATCCAGCGATTTAATGGGGGTCGAGCGCCTGCGCCTAGAATACAGTTGTATTTTCAGAAAGAGTAAAAAACAAGATCCTATGGAAAATTTGCTGCAAGAAGGTGTCGCATACTTGGCTCTTTCATAATGTTATCGTATACTCTCCACTTCCACCACTGCGCAGTCTGAGCGGCTCAGGCTAAAGCGAGCGGGCGACAGGCTTCAAAAATAACCTCTTCAACCATCTTTTATTTTAAAATATCTCCTCTATACCTGGAACTGGCCGGCTGTCATTCCAGAACTGCCACGAGTCGAGCAGCGTTTTTCGGCCACTGTTCAGTTCGTTGGGATTGGGCGTTGGCACCAACTTTGCGGCATTGACCAACGTACGGTACAGCAAGGGAACACCTTCGGCCGACAGCGACACATTGCCTTCGACGTTGTCGACGTTGATCAGCGCGACGCCTCGCGCCTCCAGAGGCTTCAAGTATTCTTCAACGTATTCCGTCGATCCAACCAGACCATACTCTTCTGCATCCCACTGGCAGAATGCAATTGTCCGCTTGGGACGCCAGCCTATAGCAATATCATTTACCATGTTAAGGTTTTGCTGTTGACGCTGAAATAAGCTCATTCCCCCTAGCGCCTCAATTGCATCCTTTGTAAAGGGCTAAGCCTATGTGTTGCGAATCGCAAGCACATGGCGAACTGCCTGCATCAATCAAGTAACGAGTGTATATTTGCGATTTGTGCAATTTAAGATGCAAATCTTGAATTATACTCTGCTGAAAATTTCGTAGCCAATGCTGATCACAAGTCTGAGAATTTGGAGTACAGCTTGTTCGCATCGCGCGTCTCAGACTTGTCATTTTTAAACTTTGCCTAAAACTGGTACTGCCTTGTGCATGCGATCCTTTATTACGAGGATTTGCACATTCCATTTCAAGAGCCACCATGCCGACAATAGCGGTTGTTCAGAGAAACAACTTATACCAGTTCGCTTCGATACGGTCGTCAGTACGCGTGCCATTTCCAGAGCGATGGCTGTGCCACTATTAGGATCGATGGAGCCGTAAGTCCAGGCGTCGACATGATTGCCGAACAGCACCCATTGATCGGGTTCGTCGGAGCCGTACATCATCGCAGTGACGTCAAAGATCGAGCGAGGTTCCGTGTAGCCGTTGACGGTCAAGCGGAACGTCGTAGTGCCGCTGTTCATACGATACGAGACGTTCATCCCTCCGATCCAGCTGTCGTCTCCGTTGTCAAAGTCGCCCGTTACCAACGGCCCATTCATATTCTGAAAAAATATCGAGTGAACGTCCCCTTTTGCCATATCGGCTCATCCAGTTATTCGCCCTTAATGTCAAAACAAAGCAATCTAATGAGAGAGCTATTGAACAAAGGGAATATTTCGTATAGTGGTAGCCTGTCTACTGGCAGCTTTGGTATGACAAGTGATACATAATTGTGACGAAAACATTTCATACCCCACCCACATTTCCAATGAGGAATGAAAGTCCTTTGAGATTATATGCACTTTAGCTCATCCCCATTTTTGGCCCCTGCGACGGTACTCTTTTCCGGCATTGGTTGGCCATGGCGATACAGCCTTGTATCTATCGTTAAGGTAAGCAAGTATGTTACTTGAAAAAGAGGAAGTGCGTCGCGATAACCAATCGGCATGACTGGAATATTTGGCAGGACGCCGGTGTTGCGCAGAGTTGGTTCATCCCTACTGCGGAACGTGTACGGCTTGGCCGGATAGAACGGCGTCAACGGATCTCCGTCGTCTGTCATCACAGAACCGCGCTGCGCTCCGCTTGGTGGCAAGAATACCGTATCAGGAAAGGTCGCGTTCCCTATCACATAATCCTGAAAGTTTAAAACTACTTGATAAAGAGCTGGCACACTGATTCATAAAGATATATTTGGCGAGCAATAATAAAAACAATTACAATTACAAGCTTCAAAAATATCGATTTCAACCGTGCTGCTCCATTTCGAACCTTAAACAGAAAAATTTAAAGAAAAATTAACAAATTGGTGCCACACATGGAATTGTTATTACACCAAAATAAGTCTAAGAATAGCAAGTAGCCTGCAGTTTAGCTGTTTTGCTAAACTGCTTCAAATTTTCAATAATTAAAAAAGCTATTAACATATTATGCAAGCAAAAATGCCTTAAAAACTTCAGATGATGGCAAATACTGCTATGTCAATACCAAAAGAATAAAAGAACAAAAGTGATACCAAATATCTCATATGAGATTCTCATTTGTTCAGTGAAACTTTACGCTACAATAATTAAACGTTCGAAATGTATACCCACTTCTGTTAAATCAAAAAAGTAAGCTATCTATACTGTATAATGTGGCTTATTATGACGATCCACAGGCTCAAATAAAGTGAGATACATTTATCAGCTTAGAAGCAGTTATTAACATTAACTGCATAATATTTCATAGTTTGTTTATATTGTTTAATACATGGCTGTTCCTGTGCTGCATAGCCAAATTGTACCTGCGGATCGTGATAAAGAATGACTCCGATAGCTCCTCTACTTTGTGCCGCCAAGACGACATCACCTCGATAGCCGCCTCCATATTTGGCCAGCACGATTGTTCCATTCACGCTGTAGTTATTCTTTTCCAAAAGTGCAAAGTCATCGGGGTCTCCGTAGTTGGCAAAAGTGATTGGACCGGTGGCTGTCCCATTTTGCGAGTAAGCATTCCAGTATACGAGCGCTCTTTGATCCAGCTGTTCGTTAAGTGCTTCGGCCGGCCCGAGTGGTTCGGATAATCCGTTACTGATTGATATCCAGTCGGCCTGTCCGGCTTGTTGCGCTTTGATAGTATTCGGATTATTGTAGTCCGGATAGCTGAGCAATACTTTATATTCCTGAAAATCTTAGTGTTTTCGTATCATGCCAAAAAGCTTGTTTAAAACTGATTATGTGAATCTTGTTAACGTCGTGTTATGGCAATATTGTGTCAATTAATCATGAAACATGTCATCAATGCATGCGATATTTCTCTCTCGCAACACAGCTGCTACTTATTATTGTTATTATATAAAAAGTCGCTTGCCTGAATTTTTACGTCCAATCCATAGGACTTGTACTGATCGGCCAGCTGGTGCATGACGGCGTTGTTCTCAACGGTTCCCGCCACATGCAGATTCTTCGTAATCCAGCGGAGATTGTCTCGGATATTAATAGGATTAAATTCGCCCATCAGCTGAGCGCTAATGTTTGCTTGTTGAGCAACATTCTGCTGAACAATTGAGCTGTATATCCCAGGAAAGTAAGGTTGGTTGTACGGGTCTGCAGCTGACGGCGGCCATGTCACCGTTGGCGTTTGGCTAGTTGATGGTGAAGATGATGATTGTGTTGTTGAAGATGACGATTGTGTTGTTGAAGATGAAGATTGTGTTGCTGGCGGTGGCGAAGACGTTGCTAAAACGCATACATTCTATGATGCTGACATAATAGTCGGCATTAAGGCGTTTAACAGATTACTGAGCACAGAAAAATTGTAAGTTACACATGTATAATCAAGTTTATTCTTCGGACAGAATTATTTACCATTCAGATTTGTTTAGGACACGGATAATGACACCTTAGAGTCATCTCTCCGAAAAATGGCCGAACAGAGCGCAGTTGCAAATCTTAGCCAAAAATTAAGGCATCTGCCGCATAAGAAGTTTTGAGGGAAAGCGGCGACCTAATTCTCAAGCTAGGTCGCAGCTCAGTTAACGAGGGAAGAAGATATTCCCAGCAGTCAGCAAGAGTAAACCTCTGCTATAATATATCGCAATTCAATTTTGTCAAAGACAGTTAAAAGAGGAGCTATGATAATGGAAGTGTGGATGCTTAAGTTCAAACTGTTACAGCTTTTATTGTTGTTAACGGCGAGCACAATTACTGCCGCCGTCAGTCCAGCAACAACGATGGCAAGTATAACGAGACCAACGCCGAGGTAAATTTCCAACTTTGTTCGTTTTTCCCCCATGGTTACCAACGCTGAAATATGGAAAACAACGACATCATTCAATCTAGAAACTGGCATTAGGGGATACTATATTAAGTAATTTCATAAAAAGCGGTTTCATGTCAATAAGGTCAGAACGGTTTGAGTGGTATGAACACATTTTTTCTGACTAAATCATAGGGAGCTGCTTCATTTTTCAAATATAAATGCATTACTATATATAGCCGATGAATTTTTTGGTAATCTTGATTTTTAAAATGTCATGAACCAGCATAGCGAAAAGTGAAAATTTGTCGGTGGACTATGCCCTATAGCTCAAGTCCACGTCTTTGTCTGATTCTTTCACATCAACGCTTAGACTATAAAATTATTTTGAACATAGATAGAACAAAGTATCTATTCCTCTCGATTGTCAGTTTCAAACAAATAATTGTCTAAATATAAATTCTAACGAATGGGCCACTCAAACAATATAATCCGTTATCAGTGAGAGCACGAGAAGCTACTGCAACTGGGAGTGGTGCTACTGTTTAAGTAACCGAGTTGTAATGTATGCCCTTCATTGTTATCAGCCAGATGCGCTACAACGTTTGCTTTACAACTTCTTACCGAGTAAAATAGCTTGGTGTATTGGGGGAAGTTTATATCGAACTTTTTACCAGATCAGCAAGTATAAAACATTGTATTCTCTTACGATGTCATGTCTGGATTTTTCAGTAGCTTTCAAGCTACAGTATGTGCTGGATTCTAGCGGAACAAATTTTTTGAGTTTCTGTGCAATTCATGACCCAAATTACGACTCGTCGTTAGCACAAAATAGTTGCGCTTGTGCTACATCTGAAGCTAGAATCTGCTACTTTTAAGGGTCAGTGACGTAGTAACGTTAAATTAGTATTTCAAACGACCCATTTCAGTTAGAGTCCTTTCTAATAGATCCCTCTCTCGACAGCTCATTGTAATGGAGTGCTTCTCCTGATATACCCAGCAGATGTTCTGCTGAATGACGCTGTCGAAAGTACAGCAGTCGAAAGAAAAGCCACAAATATGCGCGCAACTGCTGCCGATTATCAAATGAATCATCTGTCTGCCGTCAGGACCTGTGTTATCTTGCGCTGAAAGTTATCGAAGCAGTCGAATAAAAATAATTTTCTCTCAGAATCTCATTTATATATTCGACAATGCACTATGATCAGCAAAATCAATGGCTAAGGCATATTGCATAAAATAATTCAGCTTTTTGACTTACTAGCGCGATGACTGATTATTGTTATTATGGTATTTTAATTTTGGTAATTATCGCGCCCGGAATTCAACAATTTTGCTCTTGCAATCGCTTTAAGGCGGACGCATACATTTGACGAAAATGACTTTACTTCACTTTGCTGCGTGTTGAAGCATAGTACACTTTTGACTTCAAGTCACTTTAGTCAAAGGTATGCGTCCGCCTTAATGAAATAAGCCATAGGGAAACTGTATTTCACTATTCATGTAGTGATTAAGATGTTTTTGTGTCCAAAATCTTTCAAAGCTACTTTAAAAGTGCCAAGTGCATGAAGCTGAATCTGAGATCGAACAGCTGTGTAGGAAAGAGTCGTTCGTTTGGTCAAGCGTGTTCTATCAGTCGTCGTGCTGAAGTTGATGAACAAGTTTCCTGTCAGTCTGCGCACGTTAATGCAGCGCAGTTTCGCGGTTCTCTACGAGCTAACTGCATACGAAGTATCCATTTCCAAAACTGAAAGACGTGCAACAAAGTTTTGAAGTGTATCTTGCGTTAAAAGCTAAATGCTATGAGTCACATCAGTTACGATAAAAGAAGGTATTGCTCGTGGCTCGGCGGGCCATTCGTTTTATCATATCAGGCTAGTGTGATATTTTTATAGTCTTTTCATAGTCACGTGCGCTGACTAACATTATGCCAGCATCCTACATCTGATTTTTTACTCTATTCCATTTTTCGCCTTTCCCCTCAGTCTTAACTGTTTTCACAACAGGCTTGCGCTCTTCTCAAATTGTGATAAAACTCTGTTTCTGGTCAAACCTACTCTTTGCCATATGACGCATAAGGGAAATTGTGAAAGCGTATTTCATAATCAATTAAATCCTTATTATTTAAAGCTGCAAGACCTTCACAAATAACGATGATCTCTCTTCTGATTAAGTATTTTCAAATAAACTACAGCATGATATTTTACTTTCACTCACAATTATGCAGCGCAAATGATCAAAAATCATCACTCTCGCTTCGTGATTAAAAGTCTCGCTTTAAGTTGCATAGCGCGATGGAACGTATCTCAGGGAATAATTCCAAGTGTTTAGAAAATGGAATTTCAGCAGAAAAATGACATTCAACACATCCAGTACGCAAGTAATTCTTGGTGAATGTATTTTCAGATGTTTCTAAGACGAAAGGAACAAGGGAGTATCGTAATTTGCACGGAATATATAATGCATGACATGGGCGATGGTGACATTGTCGATGCAACATGAAGCGTTTCTGCAGTAGTATATCGCGCCTCAGCCAACTCTATAGGATGCTCCAGTATTCACCTACTTACGTCAGATCATTCTGCTTAAGCATGTAATTCCTATTTTAGCTCGCGCGCGTAGCACTCTTATCGTTATAAGCACTTTATTTGGCGATAAGACGCACATGATGGGGGCTAGCGCGTATGTCATTAGCTTTGGTTTGGTCTCATGTTAACACGCTCTCTTCGCCCCAGGAGTGTGCTTCCTTACACTCCGTAATCTGCGTTCAGATCCGACTTAATAGTATGACAAACGAGACAATTGTCTTAGAGTACCATTTTGTTACAAATCGGGAATTTCCTCCCCCCCCCCTCTTGTCCCGGTTGTAGTGAAAGATTACAACCTGTTTCTATTTGCAATAAATAAAGAACAAAATCTTCATCTTTGCGGTTATGTAGGTTTTCGTCACAGGTAGTTAAGAGCAAATATCGTAGGAATGTATTCACGATAAATGTTGAGGCACAACATCAAGGAAGGGCTTCGAATCAATATTTCAGGTTCATATTCTTAAGGTTACTTAGAAAATTATATTAATTTTGTACTAATGGTGATAGAAATAGTGTACGACTTTTGCTTTGCGCTGCAATGTTCTTCCTTCCTACCTCTATATAAAGATAATTCCTACGATTTCTAAAACACGATTGCAACTGGTATGCTGCTGTGTGCGCATAAAATCATTCAAATCGTTCAAATTGGTAAACACACTGATTATTTGTATTTGCCTTCGGGAAGATTGCGATAGCGACCAAAACTCGCTGATCTGTTGGCGCTTTATTTCGTTTCTTATGGAGCTGAATGAGTTCTAAAAGACTGATTGCGCAGATTTTTGTGAAATTCTCTATTCTCAGAACAAAGCCAGTTTAATTAATTATATTCCTTTTAGCTTCGTCGAATATTGATGCTCGTTGGTCTACCTCTTTGTTTAAAGCATCTTGAAATATGTCATGGAATTCGGAATCATGTCGTTATCTGACACTACTTGGTTATCTGATCTGCTTCCTGCTACTGATCACGTGTTTTCACTTGGCGCTAACTGGAGGAAAATTGACTGAAAAGGTGAAGTACCGGCTGGAAATGCTTTACATCTTTGCAACGATTCCGAGCGTTATTCTCATCTGCGGCGCCATATGGTATCATCCGCGTTGCGCTCGTTCCAGCAGCCTTGCTCGATTCAGATCTGATTCCGACAGCCACATTGACGATATGAAACGATCCTCTTTCATTTAAACAGTTGAGCAATTAATCTAAGTATACTGAAAGTGCACTTTGTTTCAAAAAAAGTCCATTAATGGAGCGGTTTCGCCGTTCATGTATTCCACTTTGGAATAACCGATGACTAAACAGCGCGCCGAGCAATGCTTGCAAACATTAAATTGGCAATTATCCAAATTGGATGATCCTTAATAAATGCCGAAATCAATCCGACCACGGCGTCCTCAATTTCGTACACAATCTATCAAAAATAGTCGGGCATCTAAACATGCTTTTAACCAGTTGTTCCGACGTGGACTGTATGTGAAGCAACCTTGCGATTATCATTATATTGTTAAGTGCAGCGCAAAGGTATTACTGAATGAGTTGAGTTGAACAAGGCTGATATCAGAAACCGTAAACTGGCTCTATGAGCAACAAGTTGACCTTCTTTGCTGCTTGTGATTGTAGAAAATTGATGTATTTGATTGCTAGAAGACGTTCATAATTACTATTTGTTTTGCAAGAAAAGTGAAGGTCTGTTACGCCACATTACATTTATGTTATAGGAACACAATAAGCGCCTACAGATCTTAGTAACTTGCCACCGAGTTGCAGTTTCTAGCAATATACTTAGTAACTAATAAAGGTAAAATTTGTTCATGCAAAACCATTCTTTAAAATTCACATTTTCGCATTTATTTTACCGAACATGAATGGTGTGGCGGTTCGCCATCCCGCTACATAAAGTGAGGGAGGAGCGTAAAAGCGCTCGTAGACGACTATTTTGCAATTATATAATTTTAAATTGGCTTTCATCGACAACCCAAATCAAACACAACAATCAGCTATACCATGTACTAAAACGACCACATAAACACAAAAATATTCTACATTCAGCAATTTTCTGATTGCTAATCATTGCACTACAACATTTGCATTGTACTACTTTGTCTCCTCTGAAAGGTGTTTCTCTTGCTCTGTAGACTGTTTTCTGCTGGCGGCGGAGTAAGCCGTTTTCGTACGGCCAATGTGAATACGTTGATCGAGCCGGTGGCCGCAACCGCTGCCGCAAAGCGAAACGTCCACACTATTCCATACCTGTCACCCAAAATACCCGCTATCAACGGAATTGACAAGCCTCCAATGCTCGCCGCGAACATGCCGACTCCTATTGCATCTGAAGTGAACAGCGGATGGGTAAACATTTTGCCGCCAGAGCGTGCTTCGTTAAAGCTTAGAATCTAAGCTCAGTTGAATACGTCTCGTATATTTAGTACAAGTCCGGCAGTATTTGAGACTCAATCGGCACCACCGCCAGATCTCAGAGACTTTGCATTTGTATTAATATGCGTGAGGGTTGAGCTTTCTCTTAAGAAGGTTGGCTGTAAAAGTATTTACCACTCCTAATCAAAACATGTGTTAAAAAATAGTCTGAACTGATAATAGTTTGTCTGTCTCATTTATCATGCAGCAAGGCTGACCTTCAGAGTATAATATTTTATAGGGCATTATACATCATTGGGAAAAGTTTTGCTAAGCGCTTAAGTAGCATGAAGAGGCAGAGAAGATAAAGTTTATTCTTTATTTTCTATTGCTCTCGGATTTGCTTATTTCTGCTAAAAATTAGACTGCAAAATTTCTCGAAGAAAATATCTTCGGATAAATAAAATGTTTGTACATTGGTGAAATTCAAGCCTTCAGTTTATTTCCGCAGTACGATTCATAGAGGGTATGCCTTGAAAATCGGAAGCGTCAATAAAAGATAAAACCGACCTGGAAACTGCTGAAATCCAAAAACGTCGAAAGCGCTTGCCCCATGCGAGCCCATCATCATACCAAAGGCAAAGCCAAAAAACATTCCATCAAGAATAAAGGTGGCCAGACTGGAGCACAGAGTGAGAGTAAAAATACTCAATGCGTCAAGGAAGACGGCCGATGCGTACAGAAATACAGTGTGTTCTTTGGCGACGGTATGGTTAAGAAGAGCGGCCAGCAGACGAGCGCAAATATCCGTAAGACCGACGGCGCTCGTGATCCATACGATATCGGTCCGCTTCACTTCGTTGTGCCACGCAAATGTCGGCATCATTTGGTAGAACACTTGTCCTGCAAGTGAAACGCTACATATGTAATTCGACACTTTGCCGAGAAAATGTAACATTGTACTAAACATGATGAAGAATGCAGCAACTGCAGTAGGCAAAATACATCTTTTTCTTTCGCATTGTATATTGCTGCTGATCGATCAGTACTTTGTCAACTTGAAGGACGGCTTAGCTATAATATCTTAGGCTCTGGTGCTTCGTTCTTATCTATGATTGATACTTTGCTTACGACTGCTATCCAAAGAAAGATTTCATTTAAGATAATCAGCGTATTTGTGCAGTTATTTTATTTTACGAATTCATGCATAATATTCTATATACAAAAGTAAATAATAATCGCTCACGAATAGATGCTAGCATAAAAATATTTGCATGATGGCATAGTCTTCCTCTCAAGTATTCCCAAGTATCCTCCCAAGCCGATGATATTTTCAATCGGTACACAGAAGACAAAGAAGACTGTTTTCAACGCAGCAGGCCTCCTATTAGGGCATGTTATATCACAATAACACAATAAAAAGAACGTACCTGATCCTGCCCAGCAAAAACAACCAATTGCGAAGAAAAACAGTTTGTCGGTCTTAAATAATTGGCGATAGGTATGCTTTCTGGAGTGAGTATTATTAGCATTTTCGCTCGGTGACATGAGAGCACCGCACACAACCAAATGGAGAGTCACTCCGGCATTGATGAGCATCGATCCGCGCCAGCTATATTGCTCAATACAATGCACAAATAATCGTGGAAAGAGGAATATCCCTGAAATCTATTGCAAATGATTGATAAGCTGTTAAACACTAAAAGAAGTCAACTGCTGGCTATACACTTTGTTTGTAAATTTTCTTGAAATTGTGTAAGGAGGCGTCTTCTCTATCTATTGCCTTCTCCAATAGACTATTATATGGTATAAGATGTCCACTTATGTTTACTGCGGCCATTCATTGAATTAAATAGGCAGTCCCACTCTATTCCTCGTATCAAATGCTAACACATAGTAAAGATTAAAACTTAATATAGGATTTTTCATTGGCACTTGGCAATTAAATGAGACGTCGCCTAAATTTCTTTTACGTATGGCATCAAATTTGCTTGTTGGAGTTTGAATGGCTGCCTAGCTGAATATTTCAGCCACAGAAACATGATAACTGGTACATAAATTTCTCATTTCTGCGGAAAACTAGTGACAACTCTACACAACACAATCAAATGGTCACTAACCGCAGCCGGCTCCCGTTGCCAGAATTCCCATAGCCAGATTTCGGTATTTGTTAAAGTACTCGGTTGGCACCGACCACATCGGTACAGTAACTATACCAAGTCCGAAACCTGAAAAATCTCCGCATAACAATATATTCTTCATTTCAATCAAAAATTCGATCAAGTGTAAATTTTATGTCGCAGTAGTCTTTGACAATTCTAAATAAATTTTTCTCTTCTTTGCCTAATGACTCAAAAAACTTAAAATCACTTTTGCAGCGTCTGAAATTTATAAAAATGAACCTATTGTCAAAAAATTAATGTTTGCTTATCCTACGCAAGTGATGTATGCTCTGCAAGCAAGAATTTGCAAAGAGCGGCTTCCTTTATGTCTTTCGCAAGTGGTGTTTCCAAGTAGTGGTGACTATCTCAGTTTAAAAATATTCAATTAGTAAATTATAAGTCGACGCGTCCGTAGAAGTCGACATTCAACGAGGTGTACGTCAAGGCGACGCGATATCGCCCCGGCTATTTACCGCCTGCCTGCGTGACGTCATCCGATCGCTCAACTGGGACAGCAAAGGGATCAAAGTTAACGGCCGCTTCCTGTCGCATCTGATATTCGCTGACGACATCGTCATCTTCTCTCACAGCACAAATAAACTTCAGCGCAGGATTGATGAGCTCGTCGCAGCCAGCAGCACCGTCGGACTGAAGGTCAACGTCAAGAAGACCAAGACAATGACCAACTTTCCAGGAACGGCATCACTATCCATCTCCGGCGAGCCTATTGAGGAAGTCAACGAGTTCGTCTATCTAGGTCAACTCGTCTCGTTCCCTCGCGACCACTACACAGAGATCAAACGACGCGTGCAAGCCGGATGGAACGCTTATAGGAAGTATAAGCACTTCTTCACAGCGCCGACGATCGCGATGAAGCTGAAACGTCGGCTGTTCAACATGGTCATCGTCCCAACCATGCTCTACGGCGCAGAAACGTGGGCCCTGACGAAACAGGCAGAGACGAGGCTGGCTACGACGCAGCGTCGGATGGAGCGGCGGATGATCGGCGTGCGACTCCTTGACCATCGCTCCAACGAGTGGCTACGCGGCGTCACAAAGGTCGTCGACATCGTCAAAGCGGCCCGACGACGGAAGTGGCAGTGGGCGCGGAAGGTCGCAACGATGAGCGGCGACAGATGGGTCAAGCGCATTACCGAGTGGCGCCCACCAAGCGCACGAGGAAGAGGGCGGCCCCGTAGGAGATGGCGTGATATTATTTGTAAAACCGCCGGTGCTAATTGGATGTTGATGGCGCAAGATGTATCTAGTTGGAATACCCTTGGAGAGGCCTACCTTCGAAATGATTGTGATTAGGCTTGTTAAATAAATAAATAAAAAAATAAATAATAATTAAAAATTGTATCGATGCAACTCTAATGGCGACGCTTAGCATTGGTATATGATATGAACAATAAAGCTATTAATTAAGCTCAATTTACCAATGACTCCGTGAGCAGCGGCGACTTGGGAAAACGACTGAGTAAAAGAGCAGGTTAAAAACCCAGAAGATGTAACTAATCCTCCAAGCATCACAGTTCTTCTACTGCCGTACCTTCGGTATAAAAATGAAGAAACTGGCGCTGCAAAATGGAGACATGAGTAGTAAAGCAGAAAAATTTTACATTTAAAGCTAATCTTGGACCATGGCACCAGATAAAGGTATGTACGGACAAGTGTCCCGCAGGTGCGAGCTCGTTACCACCGACTGACACCAATATTTAGTAATGTTTAGCAAAATCTCGATAAAAATCCTCGCCCCTTATATTTTAAAAGCTTTTTGCTACGTTCAGTAAGCCATGTCGAATATCAACGCATTTTGATAGAATTCGTCTTATCTGCTCTATTTGAAATCAGCTGAGCAAATTTCCCTATCCATTAAATGAAGTAAATTTTCAAGCAGATTTGAATTATTTGCGTCCAAACCTGAGAATTCATTAACCGTAAAGTACGCTAAAGAAGGAGCTGTAATTTAAACAGCGAAAAGCTATAAATTGCAATTTACCTTATAAAATGTAATTTTCCGCTGATATGTCTGTTTGAATTTACTTCTAAATTTAGCTTCCGAAAAACGTTTTTCTTTATTATTTCAAAATAAATCTAAAGGTGTGTCAAACCTGTTCCTGAAATCAACCAGTACATAATGGAAGTGACGATAGCTGCTTGCGAGAGTGAAATATTGAAATATTCGCGAAATACTGCAAAGTAGACGCCATAAGAAGCGACAATGCCCAACGCAAACATGTAGGTTATTTGGGCAGCTATGAGAACAAGCCATGACCGCGCTTCGTCCATCGTACGTACTCTCTGAAATGATATATTTAGTGCTATCAGTTACATAGCTGTCATTCTTTGTGATCAAAGAAACTGAGCTTGCTAAAGCAGCGAAAGATAGTTATGAGGCGCCAGGTTGCTCTGAAACTTTTAAAGCTCGAATAGTTCAATTTATGTCGATATTTTTGCCAGTAAAGTTTGAAAATTGTAAAAATTTGCTTCAACCACTAAGATTGTAGAAATTTTCAGAAACAGAAGATTTAAGAATGGCAGGTACTCGTCAGTTTTTTAACCTCGACGCTTCTTTACTCAGTTTAATGCTTGAGCGTGTGCTGCAACCGAGACAGTAATTTAAGCACATCTGCCTCGTCGAATCTATCACTGAACATTATGTGCACTAAAGTTTACCAGTTGGCTACCAAAAATAATCCAATATGTAACTCTCTACGCGGCGCTCAATTGAGTGGCTACTGATATAATAACGATAGTGGTAGCCGGGTGATTTCTAACGCACATTTTTGCTACCCTAGTGGACTGACACAACTCAACATATATGTTGTTTGACGTTGAAGAAATCAGATTAGTATTCAACTGCTTAGGTACCGAACTAATATTTGCACAGAAAGACGCATATGCGAAGACCGCAGTCGGCACACATCAAGCCAACGCTGAAGTGGGGAAAATGGAAGGAAGCTGTATGTACTGATCCCTTCAATTCCAGACGCTATAGACTCATTTGTGAGATAAAAATTCGTCTGATACGCAAAAGAGAAACTCGTTGAAGGAATAAAAAGACAGTGTACGTGCTACTCGCTTTCGAAACTCATTGTTTGCATCATTTAAAACTCTTTATTGCAGATAGCAGTAATTTTGATTTCTGTAAAAGAGACAAAAATTTTGTGAAATTTAGCGGTAATATGGGCAACGAGAAGTATGTGTGTGAGGGTGGCTCATATCCTCAATCATAGTGCTCCCATTGTTACTGTAGTAATCACAACTATCGTAGATCTGAATTGCATGCAGGAAGCCATATGGTTGACAGTTATTATTTTCGATAACAACTCGTTTTTTGAACGCCTCAAACGACTATTTACTCCATCTATTAGCAAATATATTTTCTATTACGGCTGTAACTATAAATAGCTCAGCGAAAAAGAACCCATCGCGTTGATGACAGCCAAACTGCTTATAAATTATTCTTTATCTCGGCTTACGCGAACGTCACAAAGCTGAAAACGGTGCAGACTGCGAACTAGCCGAAAATTCTATGTGAAAACAATAGCAGCTGTATGGCCCGTATCACATATCACATTGTTTGTTGAGCATCAAAGTGTAGGAGAGTTGACGCCGCGATTCTCCGACGACGTAAAAATTGCGCTCGCTGTTAAAACCAGTAGATACCGCCACGCTGCAAGGCGGCACACCCGTTGAATAAGACGTGAAAGTAGGGGATCATGGGGTGCACAATGTCAAGTAACATTGTTGAATTAGAGATTTTCTCCTGATGCATACTGAAAAGAACTTCGCCATCTTAAATACTGATAAATAATTTTCCTTATTTCTGTCATATGGCGCTGTGAACTGTAACGGAGTCAAAAGGCTCTCCAGCCTGACTCCAGAGTGTCCAGTAATCCTCCCAAAACGGAAGCTGCGTCGATGCTTAATGAAAATACATTGCGATCAATGACAGCGCAATACTGAACCGATTTAAACTACTTGTTTGTGGCCTGACATTTTGCGATAACGAAACCTGATAATGTCGGCAAGTCAAAGAACACGAAAATATGGTTAGGCTACTTAGGGCCGTCGAATGCGTCTTTACTGGTAGTATCCTCGTCTGCACATCTCAAGGACGTCCCTTTCGTTGCCCTTGAATTTTAATTTTATGTTCTATTAAAAATGCATTCCAAAACAAATGCATTATAATTGTATTCATTTGAAACTATGCTCAACGTGAAAGTGAAATTCCTGCCGCTATGTAAACAATAGTAAATAAAGGTGCGGTAACTTCTGAAAAAATTTCGATGATGGCCTCCACAGTAACCATGATATTTCTTCGGAACAATATGATTGCAACTGTTGGCGCTCAAAAGCAAATGAGTGTAGTTCGAACTGAACTGATAATGTGACTCGATTTGAGCGGACTGCGAGGCAGATGTATGGCCGTTCTTCGACTTGGAAGATGTTGCGTACCCGCTTGTAGGCGATTTTTACTCAAACTATACTTTTCAAATCCAAGGGGACAAATGTGTTTGGTCAATGGTGAATTACAATCTGAATAAATGTACCAGCGTCTCTTTGTCCCAATTCCGCCTGGTTTGGGCGGATACTCCATCTCGTATTCCGATTCGTTAAACGCGAGCAACTCCCAAGCCCCAGGCGCCCTAGTATTGATTGTGGCGACGTCGCGACGCGGCGGTCTGCCTGACGTCATTATCCGTGGCCCCGCGTAAACATGTTTCTCTGCGCGGCCGTCGCCTCTAAGAATAACAAGCTGACGGCGGGAATACGCACTCCGCTATGCATAAATGACGTTCTGCGTTGTTTACAGCAGACCGCTCGTTTCAGTTGTTTGGCAGAAATGGTCGATAACGAAGGCGGACGCTTCTCACAGAATGTATTTACGATTGGCGCTTGACTCATACGTGCCATTGTTCAGTGTATGAAATTGACTACTGCTGCGCTGGTCGCTCGTCAGTTTTAGCAACGTGCATTAGCATACTTCGGGGTTACCCCAAATCCGACCAAGGTGAGCAGTTTTGCAGAACTTTCACCCGGCTGAAGCCTTTTCCGGTAGCCCTCTGTCACGTTTCAGATTCTATAAAGATCAAAGTTTAAACTAGAATCTGAGCTCTGAGTCAAAGTAAAGTGGGGGCCATGAGGATGTCACTTTAACACCCATTTATACAATCTTCACTAAGAAAGCAGTCTGTATTCATATCTGATCATGCAGCTGCATTGAAGTGCAAAGTTGCCATTGGTGCAACTTGTCTAAGGGATTGTGCGCATTGCTTTGTCGTCTAATTGGAGAGTTATTGAAGGGAATACTGAGTTGAAAGTAGTGCGGATTGTTGCATATTTGATGTGAAAGTTTCCGTTCTTTTTATGTCTAAATATCGTTCGTATATAAATTTGCACAGCAACTAATAATTAATTCATCACAGAATGGTTGTGCGCGTCTTATTGAGAGTGGATAATCAGTCGGAACCTAACTCGGGAGGGAACGATACCAACAATACGGACAACTACTGGAACCATCAAGGACAAAAAGTTGACGCCAATACAACGTAAGTTTGTATAGGCACTGACGGACGCAAGTGACTTAATTCGTTTCAGATGCTCCTTCATATTTTCTACCCTTGGCGATCAAGATTTATTCAAGAGTAACCTTATTTACCTCCAACTCATCCCTGCGGTATGACGGCTGTTTACGTTTAAAACGTTGTTGGTTCACAGGGCTCTGCGGGGCTACTATCGTATGTCCTCATTCAGATATTCTATCAAGAATATATTGTTACTGTTACAGAGGCGGGAGGGAGAGGGTTTAAATTAGTAACAAAAACTTTTTTGTCACTCACTGCTGCTGTTTAAAGTAGCTCTATCGCGCATGCTTATCGATTGGTTAGCATCAAGTGTCTGAGTTTTATGACATTCAAAACTATGCGCTCCCTTCTGTTAGTCTATCCCATAATCGGAGTTTTTCAGATTGTGCTGATATTATTCTTTGCATTTGTTGCAAGAAGTCAACGTCCGCTGCAGTCGTTCTTTCGATGCTGTGCTGCAGTACCTGTGTAAGTCGCATAAACGTTTAAAATTTAGCACAAGCCAAATCTGCCTAATATTAAGCCTTAAGATTCGTTATTCAAAGAAGCGTTTGTCCTGGGTCGGTCTAGTCAAATGCTCCTAAGTAATTTGAGTTAAACGAGAATCCTACGCTTTATTTTAAACTTGCTGCGCGCTGACCACAGGCGATTAGGTTGCATGTGACGGTAACGATTTATGCCGCGAGCGATATAATGTCAGTAATGAGCTATAACTTTTAACTGGAAATTCATTAACCCACGGCCAGCGTGCTACAGCTGTAGTATGCAGCGCGGGTTGCTCAGCATAGCCCGACACATTTAGGAAATTCTGTAAACCTGAAAGAGTCAGCGCTCGAACAGTATATTGAAAGCCTTGATTTGAGATCTACTATGCGTTCAAAGCAATTTGGTTTAGGCCAGTGAACTTGAATGAACAGCGCCATGATCGCGGCTTGATATGTGCGGCATTTGGCATAGCCATATGGGCAGTCGTACAAATCATCTTCAGCGGAAAATCCATCTACGAATGGAATTATGAGAGCAAGGTTCAAGGTACAGCATATTTCATTTATTTACTTTTACCTCTACATTTACTGTCAGATACGATCAAGGGCCTATTTCATAAAAACCGTACGAAAGAGGTTTTCGAAGTGCTTTGAAAAGTTCAGCTAAGAAAATTTCTCATTCGTTTTGGTGCAATTCCGCACGTTTATGCTGCAGCAAAAAAAAGATTGGGTATAAGAAGAATATTCAAACTTTATCAGACGCCTGAGGGGCATGTTTATGTAACTTACTTCATCGGATGCATTCATTTTTCTTATTCATTTGAAAATGCCTCTTTTTTCCCGGCGAAGTAATTAATGTACTCTAGATTCTTAGCATCAATTTAAAACAGGATTAAGCAATAATTCAGGCCACATTCCCTTCTACGCTCAATTTTGATGCATGCGCGAATGTACTCATATTGAACAAGATGATTCACTTTTTATGTCATATAGGGCATTTTTTGCATGATTTAATATGCTATCTTAATATTTCACTGCTTTATTGATTGGCTTGAAATTAGTGATAAATCTTAAGTTACTTTGTCTTTAATGCGAACTATGAAAGGCTGTTTTAAATATTAATGTTTCACTCAATTAGAAGCAATGTAAATAATTTTAAAATTTAGCCATGCTCATGATTCTCAACTGCCTCTTGACCGGCGTCATATACTGGCCAGTGATGGCTTCAATCAATACGGAATACTTGCCGGGCCAAATCGTCGGTTGCATCTACGTATGGTGGTGCGCCATTTGTGCCGTTTTGGTCTCGCTTCCATGCGAATTTTCCCTGGTTCGTGATTTTCATTCTAGTACATAATTCGCTCTTCCAAAAACATTCGACGAGAGTAGCACACGGCGAAAGTATTTAATGCCTCGCAACCATATGTTTCTGCGAAGCAACGACAAAAAACATTTTCGAAAAAGTAGGCGCCAGTTCGCTGTTAAATCCAGTAAACAATATACCGAACTATAGCTCTAATATGGAACAGTACTAAAGACTCTTGACCAAATATTAAAACTGAGCAAGTAAACATATTGCAGCACCTCTAACCTTGAAATAAAATGCTGTAAACTGATAATAGATTCACATGCAAAGTTGCAGCTGGATACAATAATGGTGGGAATCCAAATGCTGCCGCTGTGGGCATTTTTGCTTTTCATCTGCATCGCAATGCCCATCAGAATGATTCGCGGTATTCGGGAGAGAAGAAATCAGAAAACTGGCAACTGGGTAAGAGGCATTCTTTAACGCTTGTCGTAAATAAACTCAGGCTATTTTGGCCTGTATTTTGCACACTTCTATGGACCTCTTAGCCTTCAGTGTCTGCTGTACGTTCTGTAAATTGGTGAACTCTTTAACGCCCACAAAATCTTTTGTTCACCTGCTTCAATCAACAATGTCAAAGTATTATCATACCATAAATTCTAGTACACATAAGAGTATGACATCAGAAATTATACGCTTCATATCATCAAATAATGGCACAGTGATATAAAATCATTTTAAAAATAAATGATAGTCCTAATCCGTCACTGCTGGTGATGTCGCACGAGAATATGTCCTCATTACTCTGTACGTATTAATTCCGCCCTGAATCTTTTCGTACATATTCTCACAATACGTTTTGTCCAGATTGAACAACACAAAGGTCTCTATCAAGTTCGACATGTGCGAAGAATGATTCGCCTAACGATGAGGTTAGTGCACGTTACCTCGCATATGCTTTCATGTTTTCCGAAACAGTAATGCTATCTGTGCTAGTTAAACGTAGTTCTTTACGTCCTTTTCCGTCATTAATATGCATGCAGCTTTGCCTTTTAAGCCTCGCCATCGACACCAACAATTGCTTTCTGTTACTGATCATTATGTATCGTACGAACTATGTTTGTCAGCTTGTACTTATTATATGTTTATTTTTCGCATGGCTTTTAACATTTTTCGAACTAACAGCGTCGCCTCCCTGTGCCAGTTAAGTTAAACTTTCTCAAATTTAATTCTTAGTCTGTCATTTTCATGCATGCTGCTTCGTTCTTACTTACACTATAGGCACCAACAATAGTTTTTGTTAGCAACACCTATCATAATGCATTGTGATCAGTTGTGTTTTGTTGCTTGTGCTTATTTTATGTTAATTCTTCTCAATTACCATTGCAGTAATATCATTCGCAGGAAAAAATCAATGGATCAAGATGAAGGAACCGCTGGCTCATCAAGAAGACTCACAAATGGATTCGAAAATGTTAAGAGAAAAATCATTGACGGCAGCGATGAAGAAAAAGCAGAAAACGAGAAGACGAGAGAAGATAAGGATTTGGACGCCGTCAACGAACGGGAAAAGAAAATTCTCAACGCCCGATTTTACAAAGTTCTACCAGGCTTCCGCTATTCTCTCAATATTCTCGTTGCTGTTACCATCACCCAAACTGCCGTTTACTTGGTAAGTAGTACTCCTCTTTGTCATCAAATTTTTAATCTGCATTATGCCGTCGAATTATTTATTACTAAAAATTGCGGTGTAGGCGACAAACTTATCGCGTTGTATGATACTGCGCATTTAAAATGAAGGCAATGGTGAATTTGAACTTGGATGCAAGACTTTAGATGGAACATTGATTCGAATTAGGGTACAAGACAGTGTGTACTTATCTAGTCCATTTCAGCTAGCCATCAGCGGGTTCCGCTACCATACAGTGCTGCTGGATGCGGCAATCAGATTTATCGAAGCACTGGGCATAGTGATGTCAGCGACACCTCACTTTATAACGGGAAATAAATCAGTTCCGGTAATTAAAATCGCAGAGCAGCTGGACAGAGATACAATCCGCGGCTATGCAAGGACTCCGATCTTCACCAGTATTATTATCGCCTATTTACTAAACTTACTGGCCATGCTCCTCACCATGCGTAACTATCGCAAGCACCTCGTCTATTTGTACCACGGCCAGCACGTCAAGATTCCTGAGTATGACAAGACAAAGAGCGCCGCTGCAGTTCTGGTACGACAGTTGATAGAAGTGTTATTTATGACATCAAAAATAGTTTCTAACTCTGACTTCACTTTTTTCAATTCCTAATGTTAACTTCTGACTCTGGTATTAGATTAGAAATTAACGATTCTGGTAGTTCAGTAATCTCTGACGTCGAAACTAACTCTAATTGACAGCGCTGATATATTCGTCACTTTATAAGTGAATGGAACTTGAAAGTTATATCATCGATAAAATTGAATAAATTTGTGTAAAATGTTTAATCTTTCTTAATGAATAGAACAGAAATTTAAAAGTACGTAAGAAATTTTTAAAAACCTTATAAAATACCGTGAAACAGCAAAAGTTCCAAATATTATGCAAACAATAATCTTAAAGATATCAGAGATTCAAAATTTACATTAGTAGCGTACAAATGCCAACTGTTACAACTAATGGGAGAATGGTGACTAAGCATTTTTTAGACCTCAGCTGCGACATACATCGGATACCAGCTGGGCTACGGTATTTACGCCTATTTCATGCATATGTTTTGGCTGATTTTGATAATTGGTGGCATTTGGACAAACATTATCCTCATTTGCGTCTATGGACGTACGGACATACTTCTGGCGCTACTCAAATACGTTGTGTAAGTTTGACAACAAATTACTCTTGTAAGCGCCAATTAGTGTGCGGTAAAAGAAGTGAAGCATCATCAAGCACCCAGTAATTTCAAATCGCTGGGTCTGCCAGCAGCTGCTTTGCATTCTGCAATCACATAGATTACACAAAAAATATTAGAATAATTTAATTAATAACATGACATTTCACATGTAATGCATTAATATTACGACAAATATTTGCAGTAGTGGTGGAATTCGAAATCGCACTTACTGTACCAAAAATATGCTGAAGACGGCAATTTAATTGTAAAATATGCGTTAAACTAAATTTATCGGTTACATGAGATAGTAAGCGTGCATTCATCAAAGTTGTACGATAATTCCCTAAACAGAGAACTACAAGATTTATTCGGGACATCTGGGGGAATTTTAGAATAGTCGCATAAGTGTTAAAGGCTAATTTCAAGCAAATACTTTTCACTTGCCAGCAATGTTCAAGTTTGCATTTGCTAAATATTGAATGAAAAGTCCAAATAATTAAACGCAAAAGCTGTTTTCAGACCAGTTATTGTTTACTACCTCGTCCTGCGCGTCGGACAGAAGCTACTAGTGTACTACTTTTTCTGCCAAAAATGCGAGCGTAAAACGGATACGAAAGTATTGGCCATTGACAACAGGTAACTTATACTAGTATTCGTTTATCGCTTTCTTCAATTCATACAGTTTTGTTACTAATATTCAAGGAAATAATTGAATCGGCACACGCTAATTTCGATTGAAGTATATCGCTGATTCTAACCAATCATTAAATTAAGCATCTATTGCTGAAGATTTGTAAGCCAAAGGAGAAAAAATATGTGGAAGTGTTGTGATAGCTCTTCGCAGATCTAAAAGCCAGGTTCTCTTCGTAAAATTCTTCTTCTTAATGAATACGTACATTAATCAAGATACTTTAGGCACTGCTTCATGAATTACCATTACTTTATGATATTCTTCAATGCTCCGCTGGGCATTTTCAACGCATTCGGGCGTGTTGTAAAGATGCTGCTGTTCAGCTTGTGGACGATGCCTCGATGCGACATTCCTTCGCTGAGTAGAGAATTCGAAACAAAGGACAGCGGTAAAATCTTTCAGTCGCATTCTCTTTCTTCTTAGATTATCCCTTATCTTTAAGGTTTCCGAACGTACGCCTGTATGTTGGAATTGGAAAATGCGATGACCAATCCGCTGTTGGTTGTTTTCGCTCAACATCTTCTTGGAGCTATTCATCGTTCCAACGTACATCCAGATGGTACGGTCAAACTTTTCAACATTGTTCTATTGTCTGTAGACCGTATTTAATCTATTATTCGAGAAAACGCTTTCTGCGATTAATTCTTAAAGGGACGAGCTGTAATTTTGCTCCTTCTTCGATAGAAGGCTTTGAGAGATTACGTAAAAATAAACATTTGGGTAGCCTGCACTCTCAATGCCTTGAAATTTTTACCGCGGTAATATTTTATGTTAACTTTAGTACGGATTATGATGTAGCCTTTGACTATAATTCGGCCTCTTGGGAAATGAAGCCCATTTCGTCAAGTTCCCTAATGATGTTTATATGAAACTACAAACTTTGCACTGAGTGAAATGCATGAATCTAGTAAAATTAAGAAGAGTATAAGTAAAATAATGAGCTGATTGATTGCAGACGTGACCAGCACGAAGTATGAAGAAAAACAGGGACTGGCGTTGGAGACGAGCGGCAAACGACCATCAGCGCAGCTATCGCCGCGCAGCAAATTGGCGCGCAATCGATGGCATTTGTTGTATACGTTGCACAACAACCCCATTCTTCGCGCCTATCGTGGCCACGCCAATGAAACCACCCTGCCCATGACTATCACTGTTTCCCGTAAGCCCGGTACGTTTGAATACAAGCGAGAAGAGCGAATGCTCCGAATGGAAAATCGTGACTCCGATCATGGAAGAATGAACCCGCGCGATGACCTGCACAGCGCCCATGGTGGTCCGACAATCATTAAGATAACGCAGCAACCTCAACGATATTAGTGTTTCTTTCATTGTATTGCTCGAATTAAAGGAGACGTACCGGCGATCTAAAAACCATGGGTGTCATCCTATGAGCAGGTGTCTATGAGATTCAGAATAACTTTTGATTACCGATAACAATCTCAAACTGTTGCTCATTGTGACCTGTAGATATGGAAATAACCGGACTGCGTCATGCTTTACTATAACCAGTTGCCATTGTATTGTTGCCATTTTTCAAGATTCGGCTTGGGTATCTCTCCAGGTGTGGAAACCTATTGATATTGGATCATGTACGAATGAATCGCACACTACTCCTATTGTAAATGCTAGTTCACTGATATTGTTATTGTTTGCATAGATGTTTGTGGCTTTGCTGAATAATATATGTACATTCAAAGTATGATGTCATGAGTATTCTTTTTGAACGCATTTCATTGCTCCTAGCTACTTATATTGCAATCTTAAGAATGTTTTCTGACTATATTACTTTTTCTTGGAATAAAATGTTTATCTCATATTTTTGATCTACCGCCCTCAGTCTTGCGTTGTAATTATCGGAATCAAGTCGTGTCGCGGACTTTCTTCTTAAATCAACTCTATTTCACCGGTGTGATTAACCGTGCACGCGTCCCGCGCCGTAATTCGTCTAAATTTTACCGCAACTGAAAATTCTTCGATATGCCAAAACGCTGTGCTTTATGAAAAAAGGTTCAACACGGGCAAGTGTAAGACAATCAGCTATGCAGCATATCGCATTATATGCATTAGACCATATTAATCATATCATCTCGATAGACGATCAAAGCCGGCATACTAAAACATCGTATCGCTTTGCAATAAGTCCTATACATGCTTTGATCGATGTTCATACCGTATTTACGGAATTAATAGCACACGCTAAAATAGTGGCACATGTGTTACTATTTTTCACGTGTTGACCGGGCTCAGGACTATCTCAGAGACGATGATAATGTTAGCGACTGCGATTCGGTGGTCTTTTAGCAACTATGAACTGAAAATTTCCAAAATGTAGCTATTTTGATCATTAAAATACCATGTTCAGCGTCTTAGTGATGATGAATTATGTTGAGGAGGAGGTTGAACTAGTGGTGGTACACAGTATAGAATAGGGTTGTAACGGGGACGGGGAATTGGAAATTCCGGGGACGGGGAATTTCGGGGACGGGGACAAATTCAGATTACGGGGACGGGGAATTCCGGGGACGGGGACAAATTTAAAATCCGGGGACGGGGAATTTCGGGGACGGGGACAAAAAAAAGCGAAAAAAAATTTATTAAAAATTACTTAAATTGCATAATAATGTATCGAAATAGTGTAAACTACACTGAATTAATATTTAAATTATAAATTATGATAATTGAGGATGAAAAAATCAGAATTTTAGGGACGGGGAATTTGGGGGACGGGGACAAATTGAAATTTCGGGGACGGGGAATTTCGGGGGCGGGGACAAAAGGAAATTCCGGGGAGGGGGACGGGGACGGGGACGGGGAATCCCCGGGGAACGGGGAATTCCCCGTCCCNGGGGCGGGGACAAATGAAAATTCCGGGGACGGGGGGACGGGGACGGGGACGGGGAATCCCCGGGGAACGGGGAATTCCCCGTCCCCGTTACAACCCTAGTATAGAGATGGTTGAAATAATAGTGGCACACGCGAAAACAGTGGCACACGCACAAATAGTGGCACACTGTGAGGGAGATCGAAATAATAGTTGCTACTATTTCCGTAAATACGGTATATTAGCTAATTGAAGGATGGCCTAGCCAGAATATCGAATCCTCACACATTTCGTAACAATCTTTGATAGGTAATATGCTTACGTCCGACATGCAATTAAAAACATCAGTTTTAGATAAGGAGCCAAAAAACGTCTTCATGCGAGATATTAGACACCAAAACTTAGTTTTAAAAACAAACCTTAAATCGGTCAAAACGTTGAGCATATTAAGACTAATAGCTTAATATTTACGAGATTCCAAAATACAATGGTGAGTACTTCAAATGTACTTACGTGTATAATATTATGCATTTGGCATAATCGCTGCATGACATATGTCTGTTGACGTATACGTTTATGCGTCTCGTGCATTCCGATCTTATCAACATTTTAATATTACTAATCTGCCTATTACTCTTGCACAAATATTTTGCATCTGCGTCGTCATGCGTCTCTTTTCCGACTGGGTCATCATCTGCGCTCCTCTGGGGTGTACTTTCCTTTGCCCTTGAATCTATCATTTTATGCTCTTTGAAAAAACGCATTATTCTCACGATCATGTTGAAATTTTTCACGCTCGAAAGTGAAAGTCAAACTGCCATAAGAACAACAGTGAATAACTATGCAAAATGTTCAGAAAAACTTTCCCATTGAAACCACAATATTTTTCTTTCAAATAATATCTTTGCTACCGTTGTGACACAGCATTTGAGTGAAATTTGAATTTAGTTCTTGTAATTGAACTTTAAGCGAGTTGAAAAGCAGAGATTTTGTCGTGTTAGAGCTGGAGGATGTTGTAGGCCCATTTGTTGACGTTTTTTCTCAGCAAGGAAATGCTTTCAGGTCAAAGGGATCAAAAATATATGATCAATGGTACATTACGAGTTGGGTAATAATGACTTTGTCTCTCTTTACGTCAAAATCCCGCCAAGCAAGAGCAGGATATCCATTCTCAAATTACGGCTCATCGAACGCGAGTGATTGCCAAATCAACGGCGCGCCAATATCGATCGCAGTGACGTCGCGGCGGCGTACGTGCATGACGTCATTGTTGTCTTGGCCTCGCGTCAACATGTTTCCCGCACTGCGTCCAACAATAAACAGCTGACGGCAGGAGTATGCACTCTGCTATGAGTATTATGACCGTTCTGCATTGATCATAAAGAGACCGCTAGTTTAGTTTGTTAGGCAGGATTAGTTGAAGACGAGGGCGGTCATTTCTCGCAGCGAATATATACGATTAGAGCGACTTTTAGCGCCATTTTTTAGTGTAAGAAGTTGACTGCTATCCTGCTGGTGTCTCACCGGTTTTAGCAACGTGCAACAGCACACCTGAGGGTTGCGCCGAACCCGACCTAGGCGAGCGCAGTGTTGCAAACGTGCACTTTATCTCGCGATGCGAACGTGTTTATTATAGAGCAGTATTCAAGGTTCAGCCTATCAATTTTGGAACATTTCCAAAATAGCTTGCGTTTTTAAGGTCTGCGATTGGCCTCGATTACGGAAATAGTTTGACGGATTAATTTTCCAACTAGAACGCTTTGTTGCATATGGCAGGGCGGATATTGTTATTCCGACAACAACCTGTTTACTCGCACTTTGAATCCTTGGGAATAATATTTAATGCAAATCGCGCAGACGAATGTTATTTACAGTTTGCTAAAAGTCAAATATGAGTATAAGTGTAAATATCTGAGATGAAGAATATCGCTAAAGCATCAGATTTCCGTGTCGGTGATGTTGACTACCAATAATTATAGTGTAAACATTAACTGAGGGCAAAAATATGATACATTAAGTGATCTGAGAACTTTTGGCTGGCTAAGACTTGTTTTGATAGATCTTCTGCTGCGCGTTTAATTTATAAAATATCCTATTTCAAAGAATGAACCAAGACGTGACCCCGAGTTATATAAGGATCTTGACGATATCCCTGTATAAACCTAAAATATAATCTTCGCGAAGGTGTCAATCCGTATTCATGTGTGATCAGGCAGCTGCATTAAAGTACAATATTGCCATCGGTGCAATTTGTCAAAGGGATTGTGCGTATTGCTTTGCCGTTTTATTAAAGGGACCACTGAGTCGACAATAGCGCAGATTGCTGTTTATATGACGCGAGAGTTTTCGTTCTTTTTAATGTTTAAATTTAGTTGGCGATTAGAATTTGTACCATGACTAATAGATGATTCGTTCTAGGATGGATATACGCGCCACTGTCACAGTGGCTAATCATTCTGAAGCAAACTCGGCATGGAATGAGATGAGCAATTCCACTTCTTCGCCACAACTGAATTTAACAGAATGGAGTCATGAAAGTCACAAAGTTGACGCTAACACAAAGTACATTTGACTGAGCAATGATGGTCCCGAGTGATTAAATTTGTTTCAGATGTGTGTTCTTATTTGCCACCCTCGGTCATCAACAATTATACAAAGATAACATCATTTACGTCCAAGTCCTCCCCGCGGTACGGAGACTTAACTGTCAACTTTTCAACCGTAGCAGATTGACAGACTTTTAGCGCTCTGTGGATACCATCATCTGTCCCAATTAAGATACCCCTCTCAATACTTTGTCATTGTTATTGCGGTTGAGGGTTGAATTACGGCAAAAATTTTCTTCACCAACTGTTGCAATTTTAGTAATCTCTACTGCCTTATTGATATTTCTTAGTATCAAGTAAATGAGTTTTACAATGTTTAAAAATTGTATCTCAGTGTTGCTGGATTGTTTCATGATGTTAGTTGTTTGCAGGTTCTACTGATAATATTCTTTGCGTTCGTTGCAAGAAGTGGACCTTCGTTGCATTCATTTCTTCAATGCAGTGCTAGAGTACCCGTGTAAGTCATGTTTACAGGATGTGTTAAAAGTTGGTAAACGCGTTTGATGACAAATAACTTTGGCTATATGCAGCCAGATTCATTGCGGTTTTCGCACCTTGTAAGACTCTGTTTGTTTCTTAATTATAAGAGACCGATTGTTTAAATTAAAATAATTTTTAGCCTTGAGAATCCGAACTCCAGATTTCTTATTGAATTTTATCAGATTTTTTTATTAAATGGCTGCTTGTTATTCATTTATTTATTGCTTTAATCGCCTTTGTGTACGTGCCAAGCTAAGAAAACGCTGGAATAAGTAAAAAGAGTCCATCGACAATAAATAGGAGGCATTGACTTGACCAAGGTCTTTTATACGTTTAACGCAATTCGTTTAGACCTGTGAGACTGAATGAGCAACGTGAGCATCGCGGCTTGATCTGTGCTGCGTTTGGCATCGCTGTTTGGACAGTCGTACAAATCATCTTTAGCGGAAAATCCGTCTACGAGTGGAGTTATGACGACGAGTTTCATGGTACTATATATTTCATTTTCTGTTGCGTCTAGGCTTACATCCGGATATAGTCAGGGTCCTATCCCATAAAACTGCACGAAAAGAGGCTTCATAGGTAATTATGCAAGAAAATTTCTCATTCCTTTCGATACACTTCCGAAATTTTATGCCCTATATCAGATGCCTATGAAGAGCACGTAGCGATATATGAAGAAGACGCGAGCTCCATTAGATGCTGACGAACATGAGCATGCATCGTTCATGAACGATATTTTGAATTTGATTCGTATGGAGAGCCATTTTGTAACATTTAAGATATTTTCTGAATGGTCGATTTATTGATCGACTTGAAAGTGCTGATAAATCTTAGTATACTCCAACTGTGGCTTAAAGTATAGAAAGCTATTGATCATATCGCTCGAAAAGGAACCATGTAAGTGACGTTCAAATTTAGCCATGCTTATGATTCTCAACTGCCTTTTGGCCGGCATCGTATACTGGCCGGTGATGGCTGCGATCAACACGGAATACTTGCCGGGACAAATCATCGGTTGCATCTATGTATGGTGGTGCACTATTTGCGCCGTTTTGATCTCGCTTCCATGTGAATTTTTCAAGGTTCGTAATTTCCTTTCTCTTGCGCATAGTGCTCTTTCAAAAATATTCGACGGGAATCGCACACGGTGATAAGTATTTAATGCCTCGCAAACATATGTTTTTGTACAGTAACGACGAAAAACTGTTTATAAACGGGTACGCGCCAACTCGCTTCTAAACTCAATAAATAATCTGCATAAAAATAACTTCAATACGTTAAAATAATACTTGCTTTGATTAAACATTAAAACTGAGCAAATGTACTATTGACAACACTTCCAACGCAGAAATAGCGTTGACTCCACCGGTATTAAATTGATATGCGTACGTTGCAGCTGGATATAATAATGGTCGGCGTCCAGATGCTCCCGCTGTATGGATTTTTGCTTTACATTTGCGTCGCAATGCCCATCAGAATAATTCGTGGTATTCGAGAGAGAGGAAATCAGAAAACTGGAAATTGGGTAAGACGCCTCATTGATGCTATTTGGAAATAACCTCAGACTGTATTTAACCTTTTTTCATTGTGCTTTTACGCTCAAATTTTTCATTATCTTCTATATATGCTGCCAAATTAGGAATCCCTAAGCATCACAAGCTATTTACCCTCTTCTAAAGCGACTCGTGCCATTGAGAGGCCCCTTTCACTGTAACTCAACCTAACTGGAATGTCTTGCACTAGAAAACACGAGTTTGCGGAATTCTCTTTGCTCATCAGCCCAAATAATAGCTCACTTTAAGTGTCATACCCAAAGCTGTAACGTTGACTCTTTCATGTTCACTGGTGTTTAATGCAAATTTGACCTTATTACATAACATTTTCTTATCATTTTTTTACTCTTGTAATTCTTCGTAGCAAAAATAATAATCCCATAAATCAACAGTGATGCAACAATATCAAACCATAAATTCTGTATAAATAAGAACATGATATCAAAAATTGAAGAGTTCAGATCATTAACAAATTACAGAGTTAGGTTCCCTCATTTTCAATCCATGATATCAATAATTGATTAATGGTTGTGAAGCGGGACAAGAATATATTACTGTTATCCTGTTCCTATTACCTTCGACCTAAATTACGTCCTACTTGCACTTAAAGTACGTTTTTGTCCAGGTTGAACAAAACAAAGGCCTCTATCAAGTTCGGCATGTGCGAAGAATGTTTCGCCTCACTGTGAGGTGAGTGTACGTTGCCTCGCCTACGCTTCCATGTTTACCGAAACAGTAATGCTGTCTGTGCTAGTTAAGCTTAACTTCACACGTTCTCTTCTAACATTAATATGCATGCTGTTTCTCTTTTAGTTTTGCCATCGACACCAACAATTGCTTTCTGTTACTAATCATTATGCATCATGATTGTTAGCTTTACTTATTATATATTTATTTTTAGTGGATATCTTTTAATATTTACCAAGCTAACAGTGCCGCCTCGCTGTGCTAGTTAAGTTCAATTCTCTCTAATTTAACCTTACTCTATTATTTTCATGCTTGCTGCTTCGTTTTTCTTAAATTATAGGCGCCTAAAATCGTTTTCTATTAGCAACACCTATCATAATGCATTGTTATCAGTTGAGTTTTGCTGCTTGTGCATATTTTGTATTAATTTCTTTCATTTATTATTATTATAGTAATATCATTCGCAGGAAAAAATCAATGATGCAAGATGTATTAGTCGCCGACTCGTCAAAAAAACCATTTGGATTCGAAAGTATTAAGAAGAAAATAGTTGAAGGCAACGATGAAGAAAAAGCAGAAAGCGAGAAGACGAGAGAAGAAAAGGATTTGGACGTCGTCAACGAAAGGGAAAAGAAAATTCTCAACGCACGATTTTACAAAGTTTTACCAGGCTTCCGCTACTCTCTCAATATTCTCGTTGCTGTTACCATCACCCAAACTGCTATTTTCTTGGTAAGTAGTATTCTTCTTTGTCATCGTAGTTTAATCTGCATTACGCTTTTGAGTTTTTCGCTGAAATATGCAGAACAGGCGATGGAATAATCGCTTTGTATTATACAGACTTTTATCTCAATTGTCATCTTTATATTCTTTTACAAACATATGATTGACGAAATTAATTGCGAAAGTGACGATTTCCGTTTGATTTAGCTAGCCGTTAGCGGATTGCGCTACCATACTGTACTGCTGGACGCGACAATCAAATTTATCGAGGCACTTACTATTGTGATGTCAGCAACGCCACATTTTCTCACGGGAAACAAAACAGCTCCGATAATAGACATCGTAGAGAAACTGGACAATGACTCGATCCGCGATTACGCTAGGACTCCGATTATCGCCAGTATTGTTTTCGCTTATTTACTCAACTTGCTGGCCATGTTCCTCACCATGCGTAACTACCGCAAACATCTCGTCTATTTGTTCCACGGCCAGCACGCCATGATTCCTGAATATAACAAGATAAAGAGCGCCGCTGGGATTTTGGTATGGAGTATAATTTATTACATAAGAAATAGTTTCTGACTCTGATCATTCATTTTAGAAACTTTACTATTAATTTGTGACTCTCAAAGCTGATTAGAAATTAAAGATTTCTTCAGCTCAATAATCTATGATGTCACAGCTAGCTTTGGTTGACACTGCTGACATATTCACCACTTTATAGATAAACGGAAGTTGAAAGCTATATCTCTGATTCGAATATCGAGTAAAACTGAGCAAAATGTTTCAACTCCATTCAGATGAACGCTACAAGTAATTTACAAGTACGTAATAGTGACAAAAATTTGTAGAATACTGCAAAAATCGCGAAAGTTCAGAAACCTAATACAAATTTCGAATGTAAAGATTTCAAATATTATAAATATACTCCATTAGCGTCACGTTAACTCATTTTGTAACTTTCGTTTGGCAGAAAAATGTTGATAATGCGTTTTTTAGACCTCAAGCACGACATATATTGGTTACCAGCTGGGCTACGGTATTTACGCCTATTTTGTCCAGATGTTTTGGCTTGTTTTGATACTGGGTGGTTTATGGGCAAACGTCATCCTCGTTGTCGTCTATGGACGCACGAAAATTATTGGGAAAATACTCAAACACACTCTGTAAGTTTTACAGCTTTTTGCTTTTATCAATATTATTTAGAAAAATAAAACTTTTTTATAAGTTATAGTTTGATAAAATATTAGAATGAGAGTGTCATTTTTGACGTAATTGATGCTGCTTTTCAGTAAACAGATATAACCTCTCACTGACAATAAGGCATTGATTAGCAGTTACTGACGGTGACTGAAAAGTTTAAGTAATCAAACGCAAAATTTATTTTCAGCCCAGTTATTGCTTACTATCTCGTAATGCGCATCGGACAGAAGCTACTAGTGTACCACTTTTTCTGCCAAAAGCGCGATCGTAAAAAGGATACGAAAGTATTGGCCATTGACAACAGGTAACTTATACTAGTATTCGTTTATCGCTTTCTTCAATTCATACAGTTTTGTTACTAATATTCAAGGAAATAATTGATTCGGCATACGCTAATTTCGGTTAATGCACATCTCTGACTCTAATCAATCATTCAGTTAAGCATCTATTGTTGAAGATTTGTAAGTCAAAGATGATAAAATATGTGGGATTGTTTTGAAAACTCTTCGCAGAACAAAGTGTTGAGCTGTCGGCATAAATTACTCTTATTAATGAATAGGTGCATTAATCAAGATACTTTAGACATTGCTACATGAACTATCATTACATCATGATTTTCTTCAACGCTCCGCTGGGCATTTTCAACGCGTTTGCGCGCGTATTAAAGATACTTGCGTTCAGTTTGTGGACGATGCCTCGATGCGATATTCCTTCGATAAGCAGAGAATTCGAAATTAGAGACAGCGGTAAAATCTTTCAATTGTGCTCAAATTCTTCTAGGGTTGTTGCTTTCTTTGAAGGTTTCCGGACGTACGTCTGTATGTTGGAGATGGAAAACGCAATGACAAATCCCCTCTTGATTGTTTTCGTTCACCATCTTCTTGATGCTGTCCGTCATTCTAATGGACATCCTGAAGGTATTACTAGAATTTTTTTCTGCGATTTTGAGTGTCATTCATAGATGCAGTATATGTACGATGTCCAATATTCGGTCGGATTTGATTTCAGTTTCATTATTGAGCCATTTGTGGAAGTGACTTTGGTGACCTCGGCCGGGCTTGAAGTGATTCCGGGCATATAAAAATTTACGTGATTGACTCTATAATATTTATATATGCGCCAACGTCCATTAAGTACATATAATGTGTTATTTCGTGTTGATTTTTCATGCAGTCGGTTTTTAAAAGGAAAAAGTAGCCAAATGTTTGATCTTTCTTCTGTGGCATGGCCACAGATATTAAATTAAGATATATTTGGGAGTGTCTGCATTCTGAATGGCTTGAAATTTTTTCCTTGAGAACATATAATGTTTATTTGATTACGGATTGCGATGCCGTCTTTAACTGAGATTCGACCTATCGGGAGGTATATAGCTCATTTCGTCACGTTCATGTTTTATGTCTCTTTGAAATTACAAACCTTAAAGTGAGTGAAATACATGAGTTCAGTTATATTGGTGAAAGACGCAGTTGCACTGACCTGATTAATTGCAGACATGACCGGCACGAAGCACGACGAACAAGAGGAATTGGCCTTGGACGCGGGCGGCAAACGACCCTCCGTGCAGCTGTCGCCGCGCAGCAAATCGGCGCGCAATCGATGGCATTTGTTGTATACGTTATACCGTAACCCTATACTTCGCGCCTGCCGCACCCAAACCACAATACTTACCTTACCCATGGTAATCACTTTTTCCCGAGAACGTGGTTCGCTTGATATCAAGCAGCAACAGCAGTTGCTCGAAATGGAGAAGCACGAATACACTCCTGAAAGAAGGAAGTCGCGCGATAACTTCCCGCCAATCGGCCACGGTCGTCCGACAATCATTAGGGTAATGCAAAACCCTGAACGATATTAACTTTACATGCTATTTCTCAAAATAAAGAAGTCTTTCTGACGATCTGCGAGCCATAGGTGCCGTTCTGCAAGAAGCTACCATGTGCAAGTCACAATAATTTCCCGTTACTGTAAATAGCCAAGTGTTGTTGATTGTGACCTGCAGGTAGAGAGCGTCCTGATGAAAGGTGTCCGAACTGCTTTATGCTTTACTATAATCAACTGCCGTTTTTATTGCCGTCATTCCTTAAGCTACGACTTAGGTGTTGCTCCTGTTGTGAAAACTCTGTCCCATCCATGTCATAGCTAAGGAAGTGGTGTTAACTTTGTCTCTGCTCTCGCAATACTTTACAAGCTGTTTGATATTGGATCATTCACGAATAAGTTCCACATCACTCATACTGTAACTAGATGTTCACTGACTTTGCTGTTGTTTTATGTCTATATGTGTGTCGCTTTACTCAATAATTTGTGTGTATTCAAAGTATGATGTCATTAGCATTTTTCTTTTGAAACGCATTTATTTGCTCCAAGCTACTTATCTTGCGATCTTGAAGCATTTTTTATGCCAATATTTATTTTTTCTTTGAATAAAATATTTATTTATATTTTCAGTCTACCGTCTTCGACATTCTTACGTTTACTGTCATCAACCAGTTTTGCAAATAGTACTATTTAATTCATTTTAGTACTAGTACTAAATTGTTATTTAGTACTTAGTACTAACTATTTTCTACTTTTTTAACTAGTACTATTTAGCAAAATAGTACTATTTTACAACTATTTGCTACCATCAGCTGATAAATAAAATCTGAAAAAAATTNTCGGCTATTTTACAACTATTTGCTACCATCAGCTGATAAATAAAATCTGAAAAAAATTGCAACGCTGAAGTTTTAACGAAGCTTAACGTATTACAGTATACATGGCTTTAGCGTCGCAACAAATATGCATATTGCTAGATTTCCGTGTTTACCTTGCGCTCATTTCTCTCATTTATTCGGTTGAACAGTGAATTTTGAGAAAAATAGTGAAAAAGATTCACAAAAATGGAGACTTCGCATGATTCTGAAGAAGAAATTGTTGTTGTGGCGGAGACGCCAATGAATGAAGAAAGAGCGACTGGTAGGCAGTGTTGCAATAGTTGAAAAAAATGAATATAGTTAGTACTAAGTACTAAATTGAATTTTAAAATTAACTAGTTAATAACTAGTACTAAATTGCTATTTAGTACTAGTTATTGTTATTAACTAGTTAATTTTTAAATTCAATTTAGTACTTAGTACTAACTATATTCATTTTTTTCAACTATTGCAACACTTTCATCAACACACAGTCTTGTCCTAAAATTTCTCAGTCGACTTTTTGTATTTAAGATAAAAAAGAGAGCAACTATTTATACCATTCCGAAAGAAGTGGAAAGCTGGAGCACTACAACATTTTAACGCTTCATATTTTACTGATCGTTTTGATCGTTTTTCATATACACGCCAACTAAAGGACAAATCAGCATAATACCGTTTTTCAGTACTTTTTTATTAGCTTTGATAGTTTGCTTATGGCTGCAATTCAGTCAAACGCAACATTTCTGGAAAGCGAGCGAAAAATACTGTTTTAAGGCAGATGTTGGACAAAAACCCCGAGAATTGTGTCTAGGATTAACGATGTTGGATACATATCTATCTGAACACTCAAAACAGCTAATTTAACAATTTCCGTATTTAAACGCTATTAATTTGTAAATGCATGCATGTAAGGCATTACACATTCGGCGTAATCGTTGCATGGCATATATTGATCGACGATTCTGTTTATATTTCCATGTACACCGTTCTTATCAACGTTATGGCACTATAACTCTGCCTTGTACTTTTGCACAAATTTTTCTGTCAAATACAAATTTAACAATTAACTTGATGATATTGAACTGTTTATTTCATCCGTTTAGCATCGAATAACTTCCCGCTCTTCCGCTTTTGTCCCTTTTAAACTCCAGTTGAGGTACATCGTATAGTTACTGAATACGCGTACCTCTTATGATAATACATAGTACGCAAAGCAAACGAAATGCCTTTTTTTGCCAGTGATGTTGAGGCTTGAAATGCGCTTCGAAGCCATTCGACGTCTGTTTTATGGTTTACCGCAGTACAACATAAAAATGGAAAAAGGCATACAGCGCTCATAAATTTAGAGTCCAATTTGTAACATCAGCTGTTACGGTTTCTAATGTTGAACTGTTGCCATTTCACACCTGTATATATTCGATTTGAAACTTGTCTCGTGACGAGTAACAAACGTCAGCCGTTGGTAAAGACCAAAGCCCTGCTTGGGCGTAAGCTTTAATGGAGAAAGGTGGCTTATAGAGACAGAGTATGAGTCATAATGATGTCATAAGGGCTTGACTACTTTTATCACTGCAACAGCTAGTCCAGTTTTAGAAGTTTTTCACGCGTCATGATAAAAGCTTAAATGTAGATAGTTGTTTGCGTTATTTGGAAAGAATATTTGTTGTGAATGGTTTCAGGGTCAAACAGTGCAAAAATATTTCTCAAAAGTAGTTTAAGTGTATATTACCTCAAGTAGAGTTCAGTTGCGATGGTGCGCAACGCAGAAGTAAGGAAAGTAGTTTGTAGCAATCGCTCAAAAAAGCACAAGCAGACTTTATACTCGTATCTTGTACAGCACATAGATTTTGCGCAAATGAATAATGACTTCTCAGCAATTTTAGCCTTGCGTCACAGTCGATAACATACCTGCTTTGTCTCATATTTTTGTGGTCATCAACTTACAACGCTCCATATTCAAATGGAAGCTACCTATGTGCACATCTTTGCGATACAAGAGTAAAAATGAACATTGTAGAGCGTTTTCAAATGAAATGTTACGGTACTCGCGTTAATGCATAATACCCCCAATACTTAAATTAGTGTGTTGTAAGAGTCTCTTTCCAAAACTTTAGAGTATTTGGCCGTCGTATATGTGTGTCATAGGACTCGCAGCTCTCGTCTGAGTGTTATGCCTGGTAGATGTGTAAACATTGCGCCCTCCCTGCAGTGTTAGATAACGAATAAGAGATTGCACAAAGTCTTTTTGTTAAGGTCAAATCATCGGATGCACTATAGAATGAATAGCACTGCGGTTATCACGTACGACTGCGCTTCGTCATCTCATGTGTCACCCAGCGACCGCATAAATACATCTCGTCATTTTCCGTAACCGCTTTTGTGAAGCAAGAAGTTCCCTTTGTGCTTGTGGTAACTGTAACTTCATAGCATCACTTTCGAATCTGCAATTCGTCGAGAGCATTGAATATTATTTGCCTATGTTTAGTTCCTACTGTTCATCGAATATTCACTTTGGTTACATAAATTATTTTCCTCCAAAGAAATAGTGGTCTTTCAGTTGCTCAGTTTCATTCACAGGTTTTTAGTTATTGCTGGATAACGTTAAAACTCCAGCCTGCTGTACATGACATGAATTCGTTTGCTCAGTTGCGTCTTTTGATTTGGAAAAACTGGCTAATTCAACGACGATCAATTATTTGGACGATTTTCGAAGTTTTACTACCATCGATAATACTTTGCGGAACGCTCCTGCTCTTAAACCAAAATGTTGGTTTTTCAGTTTGGCGTTCCTTTAAAATAAAGCAATATGTTGGTGCTTTCTAATTTAACATATCTTAAACTCACCTAACTATCTTTTATATAACTTTTTAATTGTTTTCTTTAGGTATATACAGGTTACAGCCCAATTTGCATTAAAATGCTTTGCAGTATTCCAAATCATCATTAGCACGTTAAAATTTCGCTACTAAAGTCTTAAATAAAAGCTAAAACATTGCAACAAAAGAATATGTTCGGCCTTTGTTTTGCAATCAACTAAACGTTCGTGCGCCTAGCGGTTCTGCTTTAAGCAAGTATTATGTGCAAGCAAATGAGCGAACATAATTTTAATAGAAATATATAACTTTGAATGGAACAAGTCCGCTGTATCTACTTAAAATTATCACTCATCATTTGACGCCAAATTTTGGGATCGTATTGACAATGAGAAGAGTACGGAACATTATGAAGACATTTATACTTTAATATAACTTAAGGGTACATACATGCCTCCGTTAGATGCAAAAAATATGGGGTGATCATTAATCGTAGGCTTATGCATGCGAGATAATGTGTTCTTGCCCATAACAAAGACAGGTACGACAAATCTTATTAATAATCGCGCCAACGGTCGTGGCTGTCAAGTTAGTTCCAAGTACTGCACACCAAACTTGTATTGCATCCAAGTCTTTATAGAGTATGATAGTCAGAATGACCGTTTCAATCAAGTGTAGTAATGGAAAATATTGACAAGATGTTAGAAGTTATGATATACGCAAAATGGCTCCTAATGATGAATTTAAATTATTTTGAGGCACACATATTTTATTTTGATGGAAAGCAAAATCTGTTAATGCGTTCAGTAGTTGACCAATACTAAATACTACCCTTATGCTCATGCGCATGATTAGTTTTAACTATACGGTTGTCCAGAGTGAAGTCTGTCCAGGACTCGACTACCCTCCATCAAGCATCCTCAACATAGTGTTGGGTACTTCAGAAGACTATGACTACACGACGGATTGCCCCCCAAAAAAAATTGCCTATGCGCCCAACACCACTGTCACTAACGAAATTATGAAGAACCTAGCTTCAAGATATTTCTTCAAAGCACCTTTGAAAGCGGATCGTAAGTCATTGCATTAGTTGTAGTTTAATTTATGCACATACTTGGGAATCGAAGGCGATTAACTGTGAGGGGATTTTTGATGCGTATGGCATTATCCTGAATCAGAAGGAACGGGCAAGCAAATAGGCCACTCCTTAAAAAGGGCTAATAACGAGTTATTGCTAAAACATCGTTTCGCCTTCTCTCAGATACAAAATAAAGTTTTGCGTTCAAGCTATTTTTGGGTTTTAAGCCGTAAATCCTTTGCATACTCCCATTGCAAGCGCTTTATCAAGTGAGGAAACGCGAAAAAATTGGGAATGATTGAAAGTGACAGAAAAACGGTCAGCCCGTCATAGTGGTTGTCCTGAAATAGGCTTCAATGAAGAGCCTGAATTGGTGATGCTAGATGAAAATGTGATATTTCAGCATTTCCCACGGCAGGTGCCATGAATGGCGCGCTCACCGACTTTCTCAATTCGGTTGAGGCATCATGCAATCGCTATAATAGCGACCCTGTTGGCACATATCCAGCGGAATATGTCGGTAAGCATTACGACAGATGAGTGCAACGACTGAGGCGGCATAGAGATGCACTAATGAATCGAGGCGTATCAATATTCCGATATTGCCTAAATGTTATGATGTTAAATATAATTGTCAACTCTCAGTGAAGGCTTTTTTCATTTATGAATGGCGCATGCAAATTCGGTAAAACTATAGTGTTTTATTCGTGTATCATTATGAGATTTTAAGTAAATGGTCGAAACAAATTCTGTACGGTGAATGTGAAACAATTGCGTAAAATAGCATGTTGTATTCAATGCAAATTTCAACCCTAATAAATTAAAATTATGATTCATACTGCTGCAGCACTATGGTAGAACATTTTGTTCGTAGAATAAGTTCTTGTAGATGCAGGTCCTGAGCGTCCGACAATTAACGGACATTCTCGCAATATGTGTAGTTATACGTGCTGTGTTCCAGGTGGAATCATTTTTGACGGGACTTTCGCGCATGATCAAACGAAATCTGTTACCGACATCCGTTACACATTACGAATTCGGCCGCTAAATTATTACGGCAACGAAATAAGAAACTATAAAACGGACACAATTTACGGTGATCCATTGCAAGTGGGACCGCGTTCCGGCGGCAACGATGACAGTAAGAGCGATTTCTTTATTACTTGAAATATAAATGGGGCTCATCTTTGCAAGAGCAATTAATGTTGATTTAGAGCACCGAAAATTGTATAGACCGATATTGGATTTGGTGATAGATTATTAGTGATGAAAAGATAGTCCTTTATGCGACCATCTGTTACTGCTTGAAAACGAGCGCGAAGGGCTTTTGGGCAAGTCCACAATCCCTTTGAAGCCACGTCACGCTGCTCTGCTTTGGCTTCAATTACCATGAGAGTGATCGAGCGTCTTAAAAATCTAGAATAAGTGTAATCGAACATACTACGCAGGAATTGGCATAAAAGATAGTTGAAATTTCTTAGTCTTGACAAAAAATCATTCTTTATAAGCAAAGACCGTTCGGATTTTCAAAAATTTGCAAGTATTCAGACACCTACATGACGCTCGAAAACTGCACTCCTATTTTATACTACTGTTATCTATGGAAAGCTCAACAATGTTTAATGTTAATCAAAAAACTGCCCCTTTCCTTATCAATAAAATCGAGCATGCAATCTTTCCGTTTAGTATATCGTGTTGCTAATGCTGAATAAATATCAGTTGAGCTACATTTTCCAGGATCTCAGTATTATTATATCCTATCCAAGTAATCAACCCCCATCGTGCCGCATTCTATTCTATGTTTTCTTCCAATTCTGCTTTAGATTATTTTCCATTCATTTCATTTCAACGTGCTGTTGATGAAGCTATCACTGAGTTCATCACGGGCAAGAATGCCACTCAGATAATCAGGATGAAAAGGATGCCATATCCAAAATATAATGATAATGATATCAAGGACACTGTGAATTACTTACTGCCAACCCTACTGGTGATTATTTACTGGATAACAGTAATGTATACAGCACGATCTGTTGCTCAGGAAAAGGAATCCAGGATGAAGGTATGAGAAGCTGTTTTTATGTGTGATCGCTCTGCTTTCCAGTTGAAGTCCCTTTCCTGAGGCTGATGTAAAAAAGAACAGTTGGTAATATGTGCTCACCTTCCATGAATTCTCAAATATCCAGCCACCAGCATTTGGTACAAGTGGGCACCCAATATTATTTTCGAATAAACGCTCATTCTTTAGAGCGTATTTCATAAACTTTTGTTCACAATATTATGTATATGAGTTTTGGTTATAAAATTATCTCGATATATCTGTTACTTTTCTAAACTCCATGTCTATCGACACCCACGAGCATAGCCAGAGGAGGACTACGATGTTTGTTGGAGGGTGCTACTGGTAACCATTGTTACAGCTGAAAAATTCAGTGTTGACCTCTTGAAAGAGTTGGTATCGCCTGTTTCTTCTTCACGGCTTGACATGGAAGATAATTTCTGATTGCAGGAATACATGAAAGTCATGGGTTTGAAGGGCTGGCTGCATTGGATAGCTCATTTTATTACATCCTACATTAAAGTCGTAATAATCGTGATCATCAATGTGATATTCCTTTCCATGCTAGCGAAGAATTCCAATCCATTCTTGCTCTTACTGTTCTTTCTACTTTATGCTATGAATGTTGTCTGGTTCGCATTCGCCGTAGCAGCCGTGCGTGCTACAGGTAAACATAGCCTCACAGAAATACGTCGCTCAAACTGATGTACGGAAAATTTGTAGATTCATGTGCAATACCGTTTTTTAAATATCAAACATTTCTTAAACAGTTTTACGTATTTGTTGACTGTCCACCCACTACTTAAATCTTTTATATTTCTTATGCTTGTGTTCAGGACCTTGATCACCTTTCTAACGGGTTGTTAGTATCAGGTTATAGTTTTTTAAATTTAAGATTAATTAAAAATTAATTTTATCGTTGTTATATAATTATTTAATTATTTATATTAAGAGTGCAATGTCAAATACAAGGGTACATCTCCCAATCTTTTCACATCCATCTCAAGTAAATTTTTTGCAGCTGTTGGAGCAGCTACATGGGCGGCGCTCGGCTGGCTTGGTCTTTTTGTCATGCATATCGTCGTGCAACTTAACTATTCATCTTACGGACTCATCGCCAAGCTGGCTTGGTCATTAAATCCAAACATTGCCATGGCATGCGGCGTGAAAATAATGACTGTATTCGAATATACAGGAGACAGTAATATTTCTCTCATATTTGTACATCAGGTGTAATATTGATTTTCAGTGGAAGGTCTCAATTTTTCCAACCTCTTCAAACGGATTGTGCCCGAGGATAAGTATACGATGGCGCATGCATTTCTAATGCTAATTGTCGGACAGATTATTTGCATCATATTCTGTTGGTATGTGGAAGCCGTTTTCCCCGGAGGAGAAGCTGTCCCAGAGAAGCCTTGGTTCTTCCTTCAAGTAAGCTTGTAATTAAATCTTTCAGTTTCGTTATGGAGAAATGCGTCATTTTAGCCAAGCTATTATTTTCCTCGCCTGGCCAACAAAAGCGGTACAAATCATAGCCAGAGTGTACCCGCAATAAATGTCGAGGAGAGGAGTGCAGGAATTGAGCCAGATCCTCCAGGACTTGATATTTCGGTTGACGTGCGAGGATTGTCGAAAATTTGGGGACTGGGAATTTGGAAAACGATAACTTCCTTGGTAAATATTTTGGATTGCGTTTTGTTGTGTTCATTTATTCAAGGTAAGAAGCAGCTAAACTTGTCAAATCAATGTTGTTTACTAGAAAAGCCTGTCAAAATTGGCTCATAGAATAACTGAATGGCAAGATGTATCACTGATATTATGCTTGTTTAACTAATGCGGTCAGCCATCAAAGTCGCGATAAGTTTAAACAAGTGTTCCTTTATATTAACCTCTATAACTTTTGAACTACTTGCATTCGTTATTGTATCGGTCATTCGCTGTCAAACTGTCAAGCAAGCTTCACCTAAAAGAAATTTGAAATGAAAATGCTGCAGAGTTGCTATATTTAAATTTATTGATGTTTAGTTTGGTAAAGAGAAAAGCGAGCCGGCCGTGTGTGATTTGAGCATTAAACTTTTTCGAGGCCAAGTGACCGCCTTACTCGGGCACAATGGAGCGGGCAAAAGTACAACGTTTGCTATGCTGTCAGGTGCGTCTCTATCTTTGTTCGGTGACAGATTTGAGCGGCAGCTGGGGAAGTTATTCCGATCCAGTTGGAAAATTGTGGCGAACACTCAACTTCTGTTGATTAATAGATCCATTGCCACTTGCAAATTCCAGCATTTATACAGTGCATATTCAAAAGACGTATCGTGGCATATAAGGCGAAAATTTTTCGTATCGTCCCATTTCGATGGTCAAAGAGTTATTTCTATCGTACGATTCGGGCTGGGGTCTATTTAATTAAAAAATGCTGCTAAATTGTGCAATCGCGATTTTGCAAATGCGGCGATTATTCAGAAGCTGGAAATAACGGATGGGATATTAATTCCTGTACTTGCAATTTGGTACAGCGATAGTTTTTGAAATAGGTCCCTAAAGGCATTACTGGGTACGGTGAACTATTGTAATTCTAAAAACGGAATAAAATGCTTATGTTCTTTTCGTGTGTACAGGCATGACGCAGCCTACGCACGGGGATGCGTTTATCGAAGGATATGATCTACGAAGCGGACTTTCGAAGATTCGTGAGCACTTGGGCCTGTGTCCCCAATACAACGCTCTATTTCCCAATTTGACAGTTTCAGAACATTTGGAGCTTTTCTGCAAAGTAAAATTTCGACTACTGACGCTATGTTTGACTGTTGCAATATCAGTTTTTTGCAGCTGAAAGGAAGGGCCTTTGACAAGCAAGAAATGATCAACTTGTTGACATCGTTGAATTTGGCTGACAAAATATCGGCACTAACGAAGACGCTCTCTGGCGGAATGAAGCGGAAACTGTGCCTTGCCATCGCACTCATTGGTGGCTCCGAGGTGAATCTGATTTGGCAAAAATTCTCATCCATACAATGCACTTGGGCAAATTCGATATGAATGAAATTTCTACTATACTGCCTTGAGTTATGAATTCTTGAATTCTTCTCTAATTCCGGGACCTATCGCACGAAAGCTCACTCACTAAGATCTCAACTTAGCTGGCCAGTAATCCTCTTTTAGCTCTGTATGAAGTAGTTTCGGAAGTAGAAAAGTAGAAGATGCAAACAACGACGCTCGAGCCTTAGCGACTAGACTATAGCGAAACAGACCTCAGGCACCTGAAACACCGGGTGGAGTTTTCTAAAGTAGCACTCGATTGGCAGACCAACTACGCAATTCAATATCATTCTGCACTTGATAAATTGGTTGATCCGTGCATTAGTAATTTTCATAGCACGCGCATATCTATCAAACACGGAATTTGTCGATAGTGATGGGCATGACCTGTTTGCTCTATCTGTCGAGAGCCACGTTCCGGCACCGCGACTTTAGGCAGCACTCCTAACGGATTTCTAGCATTTATTACAGTAAATCACAAAGTGATAAACGACTAAATAAGATTCGGAAGAATTACGCGCAAAAGTAAATGAAATAATGATTAATTTCATAGATAATTATGCTTGATGAACCAACGTCAGGCATGGATCCGAACGCTCGCCACGAGACGTGGCATCTGCTTCAGCGGCTAAAATCAGAAAGAACGATTCTCTTGACCACGCACTATATGGAAGAAGCAGATTTGCTGGGCGATCGAATTGCTATTTTAGTCCGCGGTAAAATTGAATGCCTCGGGACGCCGCTATTCCTGAAAAACTTATACGGTAATCTTCTACTTTGATCTTTGTTTTAATTTTCGGATGTAAATGTACCTTCGAGTTTTATAAAAATGCTTCTTGACACTTTAAAATGCGAGCCATCACTGCACATTCATTGGCAGTACGTAACAAAAGAACCAGTATCACGAAAACTCAATTATTCAGACCTAAATTCAGCATGCTTAGTCTTGTGCCCTCAGCATGAAGCATTCTCGACTGAAAAGTATACCCGACCGACCAAGTTTATAACAAATAAAACTAAAAATCATGAATATTTGATAATTACAGTATGTGTTCCAAGTGTCAGGTCCCTCAGGGAAATCGAAAAATGAAATAATTTACGATGGCAGCATAGCGGTGCAAAACTGAACTAATTTTTGATACTCGATACCGTACTGTATAAATATGCAATATGATTCAGGCGCCGGATATCACATAACCGCTGCATTCATGGATGCGAGCAAGGTTGCGAATGGGAAAGAGGATATTTTAAGTATTCTTAAGAGCCAATGCGCCAGTGCGCAACTGCAGTCGACAGCTGGTTCTGAAGCGACATTCCTCGTATCCACTATGGAACGGCCAAAGTTTCCTGCTCTCTTTGCGCAACTCGAGAGAGCTAAAGATAAATTAGGTGTCGAAGCCTTTGGAGTATCGGTCACAACAATGGAGGAAGTGTTTCTGAAGTAAGTTGCTAATTCATGCCACGAGCTTCACTTATGCCAGTCATAATTTGCACTGCAGATATAGAATGTATAATTATACATGTTTATACGTTTTATTCGTTAATTTTACTTGAATTAGTGTATTAATTCAACATAAAATGGGGAAAATTGTTATGGTTCTTAGAGAAAAAACACACGAAACATGGGACTATTTGCTACATGTTCTGCAGGCGACAATTCGAGTTGCAAAACATGATACCGCAAATCCTCTAATAAACGCCCACCCTCAAATAGACGCCCCCCTCTAATAGACGCTCCCCTCAAGCCTTGATTGAAAAAATAGACGCCCAGGGCGATTATTAGAGGATTTACTGTATTAGCCAATGGTCAAATACGACTCTAAATTAACAGCGTTACAAATTATGTGGCGATGAAATTGGGGGATTTTGCAATATCAGAATACGAGAGAGAACTGGAGTTGATCGCGGTCGGATGATCAATTATAAGCCGGGGAAGAGTCGGATGAGGATGACTGAAGCTAGACTGTAATCGTCTGAAATTAATCTAACGAAATATCCCGAAACGGTTACTTTCAGGAATATTAAGGATAGTTAGTTATAATGGGAATGTGCTTTGAAATTACTTTTATTAGGTTGTTTCATCATCGGATGTTCTTTGATGATTTTTCATGCACATCTGCCATTAAAATTTTGAATCAACGTCGAAATAAACTATTTTCAGCATGATTTTAATTGTCAGAGACAGTTCGGGATAATTTATTGGAGTTGATGTTATTTCCACATTGTTCCATTTCTATCTACTGTTATCGTGATTCGTTGCTGTCTGCGAACAACATATCTTTTCTTTCATTTTTATTGAAAAATTTTCAGAGTTGGAGACATTGTCGAAGAACGAATAGCAAAAGAGGCCAACCCCGAAGCGTTGACTCCAAATGTTTCGGAATTAAACGTCGAGCAGATAGGATCAGACAATATGGGATATTTGAAAGACAGCGACACATTTCCTGCAGGACAAGAATGGGTTTCAAGAAACAAAGCACGAAACAAAACTATTGGTTGGCATCTCATTTGATTAGCTAATATACGCATTTATTATCGTGAAAACAAGGCTTTATGTTGAACTTGATGAGCAAACGATGACATCATTTCATCGAAAGAACGTAGCTAAATTCGATAGTGCGAGTAATCTGCTCTTCGATTCAGTGTAAAACGCCTAGCGTATCCTTCGGAAAGAGCAGTTATCGATCTGCCGATCATGACTGATTCCATTTTTAGCAACCTCTAAAGGACACAGTTTCTTTTTTAACGGCAAGATCTAGTATAGCCCGTGGGATTAAAATAAGAATGAAATTTTATTGGAAAATACGCCACATTTTTTGCGCATTCCAGAATTCATGCACATCACCGAGAAACAAACTGGACTACGATTGTTTTTCGTGCACATGCAGGCAATGTTCATTAAGCGCTTCATTTTCTTCACGCGCAACTGGCGCTTGATGATACCGCAATTAATCATTCCGTTGGTTGGGCTCCTGCTGACTCTACTGGCTATCAAGCTCATCTCCACCACTTCCTCGACCGCTGAACCGCCACTTACTCTTGACTTATCAATTTATGCAAGTCCCGTTGCGACGATTATTGGCGATGAGGCTTCAATGGCAAGGTGAGTTTTGCAGTTTAATAAACAAATTAGTAATCTACAGTGTTTACAATACTTGTTCGCGCCCTGTTGAATTCGCATTTAGCTCACAGAAAACAGACGAGATCCTTTGACGGTGCAAATACATTACACATAAAGTAGGTTATATTTAGCTGCGGCCTTTAGTAAACAGAATACTTCGAGATTTGCTTAGTCTACAGTACCTTATTTTAGGCCAATAAGTCCAGTGGATCATGCATGAAAGACGTATTTCCGATTCATGAGCGAAGCAATATTTAATTAGGACCCTTTCTTCCTACTCTGATTCTTTGCGACAAGAGTCTAGTCGCCGTTCCCGCCCGTGGCACATAAAAGGAAATATTAATTAGATATCCATACATTCCACTTACTGATCAGAGGATTGTCTCGTAAAAGTTAGCGGCCTTTGATTTACTCTTAAATTTGTTTTGTAGCTACAAATCTGCCGCTAATGGAGCAGAAGTGCAAGAGTATCCTGAACCAAACGATATGGGAACAATAATTCTGCAAGACTACGCAAAAGACACGATTCCTGTGGCAGACAGAAAGTACGTCGTTGGGGCGGAAATGAATAGGTCTGGTGAAGTCGTGATGTGGTACAATGGGCAGCCGTATCATGCCGCTCCAATAGCTCTCTCACTTGTTGACACAGTACTGCTACGTCGAGCTACAGGTTTGACGAAATTATTCTGCAAAGATTCTACGATTGTACAACTATACTTCAATAAGTTTTATAAATTGCAAAATTTCGGATTGCATTTTATACTTTGATGAAACATTTTGTCTAGGCGAATGTGCAATTATGGTGAACGACAATCAATTGTTTTCTTCATCATCGTTCTCAGCTTTTTTCTTGAATCGATTATATTGATGCAGCTATCTTTGCTGCTCAGTAAAATTGCATGTTGCTTTTCTTATGAAGCGCATGATTACTTTTAGACAATGATAACTATCGCATAACGGTGACGAACGCTCCGCTTCCACCCGCAAAAGTGGAACTCAATGATGGAACTACCGTAACCAATGCGGATAGTTCTGCGTTTTGCTTAGTTCTCATGATTGTCATAGGATTGGTCGTTGGCGCCTTTGCCAATATTATCATAAGAGAGCGAATCAGCAAAGTTAGACATATGCTGGTGAGTTCTTTATCGTGATATTACAACTATGGTATTTCCTCTCTCAGCAATAGCATGTTATAGAATGCGGAATATTGTCGAAATTCATTGCCACACATTTGATATTCTGTTCTCTATTTACAAGATACTATGAAACAGATTTAAAGTATAGGACTAGCATGTGAAGTGTAGCCATAAAGTCTCAGCGAAAGTATGGATCTACCTGCCCTCTTTGCATTTGCTAAATTATAAAAAATGCTTGGCTTGCAACAGAGGTTCACATTAAATAATTATATCATGAGCTAAGGAATCTTTAATCATAGCCAAACATGGCAGCCACAACGAATTCAAATCATTTAGGTTCTCTTTCAAATATGACTGCTTCAGATATTGTCCGGATTGCATCCTTTCACCTTCTGGCTATCGACATTTCTTTGGGACCTGTTCAACTATGCGATTCCGGCGGTGGCGATTATGGCTCTGTTGTTCATCTTTGGCCAGACGCCACTGACGGCCAATGGTGTTTGGCCAGTTTCCTTTGCGCTGCTCATGTTTTATGCATGGGCAGCGCTGCCGTTCGTATATGGCTGCTCTTATCTCTTCCGATCACCCGTCAAAGGATATCTATTCGTTGTGTTTTGGGCTATCGTTAGTGGTAAGGAAGTATGGCAGATCCAATCACATTCGATTAGAAAAACTGGAACAATGTATTGAAATGCGCATTGCGATGCACGAATTGTGATCATTAGGAATATTCCCAACAATATGCCTTTTTTAAAGTATGCGGTAAATTTCAACTCCTCTTTTTAATAGTTAGAATATTTGAGCATCGTTAAGAAAAATTGAGCATTAATCTATTTGATTAATAATAAAAAGCAGTAGTTATAGAATGTGATACGCTCTGAATTACAAAAAGCATTGAATTTGAGAATAGGGAAAACAAGGATAGGGAAAAGCGAAGAAAATAGAAATTTAATTTCAACACTAACCAATATCAATAGGAAATCGCCTTAAATCGGATACGACTGCGCAAATTGCATCCCTCAAACTTCTAAATTAGGTTACATTGCTTTTGTGAGTACCTTTACCCGCAGTTTACTCTTAGATAAAATAAGTTAAGGGGCTATGTCTTTGTTCCAGGTGTTCATGAGCTTCCTCAAACTTTTCAGGAATATTCTCGTACATCACTATCGCCATCGTTACAAGTACCACAAAATCGTGCTATGATTCCGATCCCTCAACGACGTCTCCGTGTCAAATGTGGGAACAAATTTGTATCTGCATTTTTCCGACATACGCATTGAGCAATGGCTTCAACAGACTGTATAGCAGAGTGCCAGTCAGTGACAGCGGTACGTACATTGATTTTTACTAACCTTCATATTGTAGCGAAGGTGAGTCATCTGTCACGTACTTTTTGAGGGCGGGGTAAAAATTTGACTGGATGAAAGCAGGACTTTTCCTCTACAAATGATAAGTGTATGCGTGGGCAAATAGGATTTTATGGGAAAATTTCATGCGTACATGCTTCTGCAATCTACCAAACCTGTTCCTACCTTTAATCGTACGCAGAAATGCCTTGAGATAGGAAATTAGACTATTTTCTGCATTTGCGTCTAAATATTCAAAATGTTAATAATTTTATTTGAAACCAATATCCTCTCTTCTTTGCAACACCTTACTATACGATGCACACGTGTTAGATAGTATGCTTCATCTCAGCTACTTATTTATTCGTCACTGCCTACACTTATTTATCGTTGCCCTCACTTCAAAGGAAAAGTATTTTTAGACGATTACTATGGCTCTGTCACCACGACGCTCAGTCCAGGTGCTCTACCATCGCCGGTGGCGTTCGATACAGAGGCAGTGGGGATTAATTTGGCTGGAATGTTCGTATTTGGTATCGTTTTCTGGATCATCGTGCTGCTCATCGAGTTTGACTGGTTTCGTGCTCTACGCACAATGCTCTGTACCAGAAGCGCACGCGGCCTTCAAACTCATAATCAGGTAACTAACAATTAAACTAGGCCGAGGATGAATGAGAAATCATCTCACCCTATCCCAAAAGAGGCTGTCACATTTAACCTCCTCGATTCTAAGGATTTTTCTAAAGATGGGAATATTCGTAATTTTAAATAGGTTAGACTTGCGAACAGAAGCTCGTATTGAAACACAAAGTCTTTGGTCTAGTTCAGTGCTTATCTCTGATTTGATGTGGGAGTATGATATCACCTAACCGTTCACTGAGGACCTACGAACCACCATCCTCCGACCCATACCCGTCTCTACTGATTGTGAAATAGGATGTGACGTATTTCATAAGCTATTAACAGAAGAGGAAAATTATAACTAATGTCCGAATCTCATTTGTGTTTGTATTATTTGCAGTTTAACATATCTGTAGCTGGGCACATCTAATCCAGTCGGTTTCTCATTTTCAGTCGCCCGCTGAGGAAGACGTCATAAGAGAGAAGGCAGAAGTTCAAGCAATGAACACGAGTTCGGCATCGGTCGTAGCAAAAAATTTGACAAAATTCTACGGCAGGATGTTGGCCGTCAAAGAGCTTAATTTCATCGTGCGCAAAGGTGACTGTTTCGGTCTGCTCGGAGTGAACGGCGCCGGCAAAACTTCTACATTCGAAATGCTTGCTGGCGAAAACATTATCTCGAATGGCGACGCGTTCATCGACGGTAGGAGTATAAAGCAAAACTGGAGAAAGGTAATACACGCTTTTACTGTTTTGATTCATTATGTTTCGAAAAATGTTTTAAAACTGAAAAGTTTACGTTTCAAAAATGAAGCACCTTCAAAATAACAAACGCTAAACAATCTCTCGTTGTAGCAATATTGGCACACTTCTTTGTATTCTTGTATTTTGTAATAAATGTAGTGAAATTTGCATAAAATAACCAAGTAAACCAAATTTTATCCAAGCAACGATTCTGACATGGACTTTAAAACAACGTCATTATAGGCCGGTCGATCGGTTGGATACTGTCCCCAATTTGATGCAGTTATCCCTGAAATGACGGGATCGGAGACATTGACGATGTACGCACGACTTGCCGGTGTACCATCGCAGCTAATCAATCCACTTGTGGAGAATATCCTCACGATTACGGGCGTGAAGCCGCATGCTAACAAAAAGATTATCAAGTATAGCGGGGGCAACAAGCGCAGACTCAGTCTGGGCATCGCATTAATACAACAACCTCAACTATTGCTGTTGGATGAGCCAACTGCGGGCGTCGATCCGAAGGCGCGTCGGCTCGTTTGGAACATTCTCTCAGAGTTGCGTCAACGTGGAACTGCCATCGTGCTGACATCACACAGGTAAAGACTTGATTGGAGAGATATTTGCGTCCGTACCTCCGGGGACATATTACAAAAAACTGTTGCAATCGTAATAATTATGAAGAGTGCATTGAGTGATCTGCTAAAACGCGCACATGACGAATTCGCGTGCGCTTATTATAGTTGGCTAAACATTTCACTTCTCGTACACTGCGAACACAACAGCTAAAATCACAACATTTTAATGAATATACACCTCGACAGCGTCAGAGAGGCATGGGAAATGTGACCGTTCTCTTTTGAAACTCCAAAAGGATCCTTTTTTCAAAATACTTTCAGCAAACGATTTGATTTGAAAGACAGTTTTAAGGGGATCTTGTCTTTCACAATCCCACTCTGACGATGGTGCTGTGATTAGCAAACAACAAATAGGAAATATGGGTTACAAAATTGGAAGCCCTAGTGCCGAAAACTGACACCAGCATTGGGGTTTCATTAAATTTGAAAGATTTAAAATGTGTCGTGAAGAATGTTCTTCTGTTGTTAGTTGTCTCCTCTGTTTCATGGTTTCTTCTATCCGGTACAGTTATAGAGGAAACAACTACATAATACGGTGGTTCATAGTGAGAGTGAGACAGCTAGGGTGAGCCGACTGTCTCCCCCAAAGCTATTACAAGCGAGTGCTCCTTCAGGCGAAACGATAGCTCGCCTCAAGGAGATTGGTATTGGTTTTTGCATGCTCTAAAAGTCACTGCGTCTGACCGCAATCAATCGCTAGCTTTTGATGTGTCGTCTGACGACGTCAGACGATGAAAGCGGTATTGCCTATGCTCAGCTAATCTATCCTTAATGACGAATCAATCGCGATTTCGCGACAAAATGGATGCATTTAATGTAATAGCTGTCGATTATTATTTCAGCATGGAAGAGTGCGAAGCGTTGTGTACGAGACTGGGCATCATGGTCGCCGGCCAATTTCAGTGCCTCGGATCTCCACAACATATAAAGAGCAAATATGGATTAGGATTTACTTTACAAATCAAAGTTGCAGCGCTGGATGTCGTTGAACAAGCCAAACAAGGAATACTTGATGCGTTTCCCGGCACTGCGCTTAAGGTAAACCATTGCCATGTTTGCATTCGATAGCATACATGCCATTTTTAATGGTGTGTATCGAATGTGCGTCTCTCGGGAAGTTGAAATTGCATCAACGCGGTTGGTAATCGATTCCTGGTCATAATGTACACAGAATATACACTATTATTAGCTTTTAACGAGCAGTTTGCCTTAATTAGCATCACTTTTTTGTTCATCATCAGAAAATTGCAGTGATTCTGAAAAAGAAATGGCAAATTTTATTTGCAGGAGTCTCACGTGACTCAACTGACGTTCGATCTGCCGAGAACGAACGCAACATGGTCAAAGTTGTTTAGCTCTGTCGAACGTCTCGTTCCTCAGCTAAATATCGTCGACTACTCGCTGTCGCAGACGACTCTAGAACAAATTTTTATCGAATTCTCACGACGATCAATCGTGTTAAACTCAAGTGCTCCTTTATCTGTTTAATCGCGTCTTTATTGTTAATAAAACTCTTCCTCGCTTACGTTAACTCCTAATCTCTAATGCATACTTTAGAATCGCGCCAGCAAATAATATACGTCAGCTGCTTCGCGTTTGATCTTTGAAAGTATAGAGGCAAATAAAGAACATGAAAAATGTCGGCGAGGATGATTCGCAGCATTTTAGTATTGTTAGACTGCACGCATTAAGCGATGTTCAATGCAATTTTCACTAACATTAGCATATTATTGTGATACTTTATGCACTATACATAAACATGCTTTCACAAGACACATAAAGCAAAAGTGGCTACTTCAAAACAGCTAGTTTTCAGTGCCAATATTTGATGCATGCGCCATTAAAATTTAATAATGAAAGCTGGTCGTTATAAAAGTATAGAAAGTGTAATGTCATTTAAAAATAGCCTCAATTACAACAAAAATGAAAGCTTTTTCGATGGAATTTTATCATTTTTAACAACTTCTTGACAATGCAACAACTATCTGCTATCATTTGCTTATAAAAGTGAACGTTCTTGGAATGATGGAAATCAGTGCTAAATAAAATGTATTTATATTTTTAAAACGTCGAACAATATAATTAAATATACGATCAATACAAATACATGACTGACTAGACATTTTCAACAGTATGACTACATTAAGCAAGCAAAATAGATTAAAGCAAAAAATTCAATCATGATTGTACAAAAAGATGGGCAAGATAGACAAGCCAAGAATGAAAATTAGCAAAAATTATCCATAGCGAACACAACCGCAATCATGGCAGATAGCGAACTTGCTAAACATTAAATGCAAATAAGACACTGGCACATAGAATTTTAAACAAGAGAAGCGGAACAAATAAGCGATCATCTTCAGTATTGAGCCATTGATACATGTGACAAGAAATGCTCCCAGCATATCGGCAACAACCAGCAATATGAAATCGACTGACAACATTGACACCATTAAGCAAAGAAACAGGCAATATTTCCTTGGCAAAGCAATTTATAAAATTCTGTTATGTGGGGAAATCTCGAACATTTTCAGAATCAAAGAATTAACGAGTATTTTAGCAATGTGAATGGTATATCGAATGGATCAAAGATAAAAGGGCAGGCAGGATAGAATGAAAATTGAAAGCGCAAAGGCTTAAAAGCGCTGATTATCAAATTTTCCACTAGCATCTAACGGTCATTGATTAGTAATTGATTAAAAAGAGCGTTTAATATTAAACGCCCTTCAGTTTCTACATCCAATATCGTGTTTTCAATTCTAAATAAGTGTTAGATTAATGACTGATCCAGCTTACAATGAATCATTGCACTCTTCAACGTATGATAAGATAATAAAGCTTTTCACCAACTATGTGTATATTCGGAATTAAATTTAAAGCATTCGTAGTTTTGTGCAACTAAAAGTATCATTCAACTGACAGAAATATGACAATCCTTGAACGAATAATGAGGTAAATAAAGATTTCACTAACCAAGCATAATAACAGAGTAGAATTTAGAGCACATTCACAGCTTTTGCAGCATAATGTCTGATTCTACAGCAATACGTTGCTCTCTCTGTTCCCAGTATGACCATTTGCTGATTGCAGCGGCCACCAGAGCAATTGAAATAATGGAGCATAGCCCATAAAGCATAAACAGCGTTTGCTTGATTTCTGCTTTCATTTTTCCACATGTGATTGCAAAAGCTACGCACGTGACTATCAGCAAAATGAGCGCCATCCAGCCAAGTGCTTTCCAGAATTTGAGCGAAGTATTATTTTCTGACATTCTAGCGCTAACTTTGTCGTTATTTCGTTTTGATGAATAATGAATTCGAAAACAATACGGCCGTTTCCGCAGTGGTTAACTCGACGGTATTGACGACCACGACGTCGCTCTACGATCGTCACAAACTAAATCCAAGCCAGAACTAAATGAACCTAAAACTAAAAAAAATATTAATCACACTCGCAGCTATATCCCATATTAAACATATAATAAACGCCGTCCATAAAATCAAACCTATAACAGAATACAGCAATGATAGCTATAGATCGCTACTGAAACGATGCGATAAACAACCGCGACAGTTGGTAAACAACTTGTGTACGGTGATCTGTCGTTACGAGACACAATAATGTTATTACTCACGTTGCGTCGATGCGTTATAATTACACGGAAGTGTTCATGTGAATGAATTGTATTTCAGCAATAACAACAAAAAATAGATCTTCGTGGGTACGAGGCTCATTGCAGCTCAAGAGATAAAAATGGTAATTGTCAGGATGAATTTTTGCGAATTAGCGCAATATCTTTTCAAGAATTGTAATCTGCTAATGCACTTCATGCTTTTTTTACTTTCTTCTTTTCTTTCTTATTTCGCAAATATTTATATCAAATAATTGCTCAGCATATGTGTCTTTTTAAGCAGCTGAAGAATTCTCGCTGTCTTTGTGCCCGAAAAAAAACTTCCACTAAACTATCATTATAACAATTAGGTACGCAAAACTTTTCAAAGTGGCATTATATTTGTAATTGCTTTATGCTTGCTAGTTTTGCTGTGTGCCATGCCAAATAAATGTGAAAATATTCAATCATTCGTGTCGCGAAGCGGCGAGCAAGCATGCCATTACTTTTTATAAAGAACATCTAACCTTTGCAATAACCAAAACACGCGCCGCATAAGCGGTAAGCGAAGTCAGCTTGAATGATTAAATGAATGTAATGTCAGAGAAAGTAGACGCGCTAATCGTTTCTCACTGAATAAACGGAACCACCAAATATTCAACTCTTTCGTTTGCCTTCACAACAATTCGCTAATACAATTTGTCGAGAATAATAAAGATATATTTGTAAAATTTCTTTGATTCAAAAAGGACGTAGTATAAGGGATGTCAAAGGTAACAAATCGGAGCTTCTGAGACTGACACTCTCCTCGAGTACCGCTTATTAAATTTCTAACGACTTCTTTCTAGTGCTCAGCGATCATTTCATCAACAAATCTGTTACAGAAGAATGCTATCAGCTTACGACTCTATGTAAGCAAATACTAGTCCGTTTTTGATCTGGTTGGACTGAATGGCATACTCAAAGTTAAATTTCTGCCATAATAAACGCTATACATGTTGTTAACCATTATTTGTACTGGTTTGCGTCGTCATGGCCCAGATCAAATAAAAAACATGATTAATCTTTGAGATTTCACCGTGGCTATTCGATCTGCAGTTGAGTGTTAGATTTCTGAGTAGGCAGCAGCATTTTATGCGCCTAGTGGGATACGACAAGAATGAGACTGGTGGGCGTGTATGTACTAACTCATGGATGGCGCTACATACAAATTTAGTTGAAAGCTTTCTAAGTGGGTGGCGCAGCTTTCAAGCCAATTGCATCGTGCTCATAAATAAAGCTACCACTTTCATTGTATCTTCAAAGCGTGTTATGATTATGGTGCTGTGTTCGGCGGATACTGAAGTTCAGCTTACTAACTCGCTAACGACTTTTAATGAATTGTTATTCTCTCATCGCGACGCTTTCGTCTACATACTGCTGTAGAATGCGCTTCGCTATGATATCGATTCTTCTGTTAATTATTGGTAAGTCCTTTTAGATGTATTTTGTACTTTCCATGAGTACCGTGAATTTTAGTCAGTATTGCATGTGACATTGCAAAGATTTCAGATAATTTGTTTATTAATGTGTTTAATGTTTCTTTCTATTCATCGCTTATTTTCTTAGCGAATGGTGCTTTTGAGACGAAAATAAAGCGATCTCTTGTCGAATCAAGACCGATTAAGCATCTGCAATGCAGTTGTGATATATTGCATTATAAGGTTTCTTCAATATATTGTGTACGACCGAAGAGACCCCCGGGGTTCTGCTTTCTCAAACTGCCTTGAGAGCGGATCTATACGAAGGAGGCTCCAATAGAAAGAGGGCTCTATTCAACCATATACCGAAAACTTTTTACATTGCTCTCCCGAGGAAACGTTACAAGTATTTGCTGTTGTGAGCTTTTAAAGCAAAGAGTGTGTTATGATCTCTGCTGCGTTATACTTTGTGCAATTATCGAAAAGAATTCTTGTTTAGAGCAGTCATGTTCCATCCAAGCCTGTTCAGAACATGTACTGAAGCAGGCTTTGTTTGCTGACTACGACAAGGAAGTTCGCCCAGTCAAAGAACAATCTACAAAAATCAATATCACCGTTGTGACAGAGATCGACACTATACTCTCCTTGGTAAGTCGTAAAATATGAATAATTCTTTAATGGGTAGAATGTTTTTTAAATCTTAACTGCGCAATAAATGCAAATATTAGTCATTTTGTCTTGGTGATAGCATGGAAAGCTCTTCATATTTATACAACATTTGATTCTATGACTGACATTTTGCTGTAACCGCGATTCTCGTTTTTATGAAGTATATAATTGCTAAATAAAAGGCAGCCTAAATTTATCTCTATGTAAGAAAACAGCGAAAACTCAAAAAACCTTTATTTTCTGTTTCACGAATAACCTTTTGTTTCACACTGTTTTATGGTCTTGTCTGTCAGACTACTGTTTATCTTCCAATAAACACCCCTCAGGCCCAGGTTCAAAAAATAAGCGCCTTGCACTTTTATTGAATGAAAAGCGGTAGTTTAATCTTTATTGTACATTATCATATACTTGTATTTTACATTTTGTCTGATGTGTATAATCGCTGATTAATATTTTGAAGTCATTTTCTGCAAAATTTAGAACGAACAAGATGAATTCATTGATCTTATAATTTGGACATCGCTAACATGGACAGACGAGTTTCTCAGATGGAACATTTCTGACTTTGGCAACTGTACCTTCATTCGAACGCTTGCCAGCAACGTCTGGCAGCCCGACGTTGTCTACTTGAATGCGTAAGGCATCAGACATTGTAATGCTTGATTAGCTACATAATGAAGTAGAAGACGTTAAAAACTGAATAACGCGGTTCGTTCCTAGACAACATTGTCCTCTTTGCCCACATACGGTTCAATATTATTAAGTGATTAAAAGTCTTACGTCACCAAAGGATTCCGTCCCTTTAAACACTGCTGTGCTAATACCTTTTCTAAAACTTTAGAGAATATAACGCACAATGTTTACATCTTGAAGTACCTCGCCGAGTTATCTAAAACTTTAAGAGAAGGAAATCAGTAAATTATTTATTAGTTTCCAGCTAACATCACTATAATAACTACCGAGCGCATGCTTTAGCCGTATTAGACACAGGTGTACGAAAACTGAGCAAAAAAATTCTTTCTTTAGTCTCGACAATATCCCAATCGTATCCGATGACATCAAATACGTTTCAATCGACCATAAGGGAAATGTCAATGTGTGGCACGCGACTCACTCGAGCTTGCGCTGTGAAATGGACATCACGCAATTTCCGTTCGACACACAAGCCTGCGATATAGTTGTCGGATTGTGGTCGTACGAAAGCAACACAACGCTTTTAACACTGGGCGAGAAACGCTCAAACGTTCCACCAGTGCACATGGTATTGTTCCGTAAAGAAATTGTTAAGAAATTATTCGCGATCATCTATGATTCCTCTAGCTTAGTGGGACATTCAACGTTAAAAATAATCTTATAAATCAAAGGGAAATGGATCATTTTTTCTCGGAATATGAAACAAATTTCGTTGAAAGTGCGGCGCATCGTAGTGCAATAATGAAACAACGTTAAGAGCTTTTTTGGCTTCACACTGCACTAGCGTGAGATGCCCTCTACTATAGGCGGAAAAATATTTATAGCAGACGACCAACAGGATATTTAGTAAAAAACGTGACTGTTGTAAGTACTTTCACAACTCATGGATTGCTCGATCTCGACAACAAGTTCAAATTTTTCATCAAATCATTTCACTCAGTCACTCTCTCATTCATTCTGCAGCCACATCGTGGTTGTCGTTGCCCTGAGGTCATAATATCGCGACAAGACCCTAACCAGTGATCATAGCAGTATCAAAAGCAAAAATTTAACATGTGTAAAATGCGGAAGGGAAAAATGTTTCCTGATTGAGCCGATATCGCGAAGCATACACTGTTCTTGGAATTTAGTAGAAGTTTAAGGCTTCGAGCATAATTGATCTATCTATTTCAGGGCTTTTCAGAATTCGAGACGATATCGTACTACGGAGAGGCCAATCGGCGTCCATGCGCGCTCACGAATGAGTCTTACACTGAACTGTACTACAAACTGATATTAAAACGACGACCAGAATACTACATCTTCGTCTTGATCATTCCGTCTTTTCTACTCACTTCATTGTGCATCATTGGAATATTCACACCAAATTCGCATGATGGCGAAAGACACGAGAAGATGACCCTTGGACTAACAACGCTGCTGTCAATGGCCATGATTTTGAATATAACGGCCGATGCTATGCCAAAAAGCGCCAAGGGATTGCCTCTGCTAGGTAAGTGGCCCACTCTAATTTTCCTGCTGGACATTGATTGCTTGTCTTTGCACTTACTTTTCGATCGGCGTCACTTTGAATCGCAATAATTTTCAGGGTATTATGTCTTATGTGAAATAATCGTATGCTCGATTTCTACAATCTTATCGACGGTGATCATTTTTGTGCACGAGCGAGCGCAAATACTTAATTGGGATCCACCACTATTTATTCGCTGGATGGCCTCGTGCACACAAAAAGTTTCATTTGATTTGTCGAAACAAGCGTTCAACACCAATTTCACATTGGCTAAGAAAATGTCGGTCACATCGAACTGCCTCGCTTTTACTGATGAGAAACTTGATTGGAACAAGACTGCAAAGGAAGCGACCGACATTGACTACGCTGCGTCAATGAGCAGTACGACTAAGGAGGCGCATGAACTGTTTGGACACATGCAAAAAATCGTTTCCACAATCGACGAAAGGTTGTCGCAGACGAAAAATTTTGATAATAAGAATAACGTTTGGATTAGAGCGTTGGACAAGATCGATTTTTTATTGCTTGTCGCGCTTCTTCTAACGAATTGTGTTATTACCCTTGTGATGGTTTTTTGACGCTGAATAAATTTTTTTAAAAATACGCGTTATGAAACCGATGCAGAGCAATTGCAAAGATCACGTAACGTTTCAAAAATTTCCAGGAAATGTGTTACATTCACAGTTAGCCCGTTTATTCACGTTTTGAGTCATATAACCAAGCTGACGTTGGCGATTGATTTCTGCATGTCATGTTTATTGTGACTAGCAGCCGATTAAAATTCAAAATATCTAAACTGTTAGTAATTATGAGCTCATATTCAGTTTAAATATCGAATCTGATTTTCTGCTCAGTTTCCGTCTGTTGTTGTTTGCTGTTCGGATAATACACTAGTAATTAAATTAGTGATGAAAGGTTCTTTCTTTCTTTTACTTTTTGTCTTACCGTTTGTCCTCAATTCTTCAATCGACTACAACTACCGTTTGCCTAGAGACATCATTCCGGATAATTACAATTTGACAATTAGCTTAGACTACGGCAACGAAGGTCTCAGCAGATTTATCACTAATAATGGCATTTAGCAGCTTTTGCCACCAATCATCAAGAATATGTCATCGTTAAAATGTGTATAATTAGTTACTGGTGGCAAAAATTGTTAGCCGTCCTATTTCGCGATAAATCTGCTCAGGTCTTGATGAAAGCATGCAGCACGGATTTGTGGACATTACTGCCAATGTCCATAGTCCTACGAATATCATTACATTGCAAAGTTACGCAAAAAATGATATTATTGACATCGCAGTGACGAGCAACGGAAGCGTTTGGGAAGTGACGGATACAGAATTTCATTCAAAGACGGAAACTCTGCGAATATACCTCGCAGATAATCTTGAACTTGGCGCACTTCGAATCACAATCACCTATCGATGGTTTCTACGTAATCGAGTTTTTTTTCTCTTGAAAAGCTATGACTTAAGGAAACGTTATTTAACATTCTTTGTCACTAAAATTTGTTACAAAGTCAGAACTGACGAATCAGATCAAAGTTTTGCAGTAACGAATTATTTTAGTATGAAACGGGCCGGAACCGGATTTGAATACTACATGGTATATTGAGGGAAAACAAATTCTGTTCGGGAGCAGTCTTACTTCTATTTCAGTCAGCGAATGACTATGAATGAGCTACTTGTTAAGAATTGAAGGCGTAGAGGTGTAACAGTTTCAGATATAGGAATCGCATCAATTTCGATTCTAAAATTTTAAAAGTTTTTAGAACGATCTCAGTTTCTCCTTAAATATTGAGAATCAAGCAGTTTTGGCTGATTTTTCTCTGGAATAAAACGTTGCGATGCTTTAAGCAACAATATGAACAACTGACTTGCATTGAGGCGGACAATCTGATGCCATTGTTTCTTTGATCTGAACGATAATATAGTTACATCTGCGTGTTTGGCTAGAAGTATTTCTGCTTTTTCGCACAGCTTATCTTGATTAGAAAATGCGATATTCTTAAATAAAATACACATTCTGACTATTGCCAATGTTATATAAATAATAAAGTTACCTCCGTAATAATCTAAATAGAGATGTTACAGAAACTGCTACAAGCAGCGAAACACCTCGTGGAGCTTATATTACGGATGGGTACGACTTGCTAACGCAGTTTCAGCCGGCGGGCGCTCGTCGCGTCTTCCCCTGCTTTGACGAGCCAAACTTTAAAGCGACTTTCGATATCACAGTGCAGTTGAACAGATTTCCCGATGTAAGTGACTGTAACATATAGAAAGCCACTGAAATAATGCTAATGCTCTGAAATGGTAGCACAATAGTATTCTTTATTTTATCTTCTAGTGGATGGTCGCGATTCTATTTTAAATATTTTATGCTTTCTATGCAAGGCACGAATTCATACTCTGTTCAATCACTGACAAATAGTTTACAATTTTTAATACAGAATGTGCTTACATTTATGATTTTGGTACTCCCCCGTCTAACGTTAGCAAACAGGCTATTAAAAATATAAGGACAGCAGACTATTCTAACATTTGTATTGTGAGTGCAGCAAATATGACGCATTTTTGCAGATCAGGAAAGTTTTGAGCAACATGCCACTGAAAGAGAACTATGTGGATGACAGCTTAAATACTCAGACTTACAAGTTCAAACGCACTCCAATAATGTCATCGTATCTCGTCGCAATCGCAGTTCCTTTGAACGATTATGATCCCGTCACTTTTACAAACGACGGCTACGGTACAGTAACCATGCACAACGTTCCGAGACAAAAAGCAAAGATTTATGGCAAGCTGGTGACCAAATCGCTTAAAGCAATGGCAAAACGAACGGGCATCGATTACAATGTGGAAAAAGTCGATTATGCTGGACGTCATGCGAGCAATTATGCTATGGAAAATTGGGGGCTTGTAATTGGATCATATGCGCCAACGGTAAGCAAATTAAGGGGTCTGCACTGAATATGGTATCTCCTTGTATCAGGTAAAATTGCTTCGCAATTTATGCTCTCTATGTTCCGCATGTAATTTCGGAAGCGTCAAGCGCCCGGAAAACTGTATCCATAGCTCGACGCTTGTTCACCTCTCTGAATGAAAGACGTCCTGAATGTGAGAAGCTGTACTCATACTAGCCTGTCCGTAAGATTCATACATAATATGCCAGATGAGATGCGTAAGTCTTTTAGAACATCTGTAGTGCGATTCGCTTCTGCATATGAATTTCCGGTGTATGTTATGTGTTCGCTGAGGCAAAGACATTTAAGCATAAATGTTTGGAGCAACCTCATAACTTTTGCTATCAGCTAACAAATGCCAAATAAACTTGCCCGCCAAGGAATGGAGCTGAAAAGGAGGGGTGGTGGATGGATTATTGAAAGGGAACATTTGCGGTGCTTTTCAAAGAGATGGTGAAAATAGTTTTACCCTTTATTCCATTTGCGCTATCCATTAACAAATTTCATTGCAGTTCTTTCCAATACATGAAACTGTTCACGGCTGGTTCGGTAATATGGTTACTTGCGCTTGGTGGGATGACATTTGGCTGAACGAGGGATTCACTTCCTACTATGAAGTCCTAATTGCTTATCAAATTGGCGCATATACCCTTTCGAAGAAACTATCCGAATTTTCACGGTTGAGAAAAAGTGCGCTGCAGAAATATGGTAATCGAGCGCTGCACGATAAATTCTATGACGCGCAGTATTTGAATGCACCCTGGTCTGCTGTATACTTGAAGGGACCGACAATAATACGCATGTTCCATAAAGCGCTTGGAAATCGATTCGAACCGCGTCTCTTCTCTTTTCTGAAGCAGAACCTGTACAAAAATGTCAATTCAAGCCTCCTCATAAGTTCATTGACAAAAGATACAGAAATCGACGAAAGGGCCATGTTGAAATCATTTATTTTTAACATTGATGCGCCGTTAATCGAAATTTCCTACAACTCTGAGTCGAGACGCTTTGAAATTGGCCAGTCGCCGTACGAATTTCCCGACGACGATACGAAATGGACAGTGCCCATATGGTTTCGCAGGAGAGAAGGTGCCGAAGAGGAATTAGTGTGGGCAAAGGCGCGCGAAGAAGCTTCACCAATCCAATTGGATGATGACGACTACCCGGAGGATTTTACTTTTGATGAGCAGTGCGAAGCGTTTGCTGTCTACAACATTGAAGTTAATGGAAGAAGTCGTCACTTATGTAAGCCACAAGGCTCTGCAAAACGGGACCATTTACAAGAACACGGAGAATATTCGACTGAATCGAATGAGGCCTCTTCGAACTTTGATGACAATGAAATATAATGCGCATTATACTGAATGACACTTGAGGCAAAAATTTATTCTGGGATGGGGTTCATTTCATGTGGGCAGAGTTCTTTCCGTTTATCGTTTCGAGTTTATCAAGCAAGAGTTATAAAGTTATCTTTTTCACGAAATTCAATATGGGCTAATAAATTATAGTTTCGACTGTACTTGCAAAATTTACATAGAGTATTTTTTGATTTTCCCGTATAAAGCAAATTTTAATGTGGTTTCTTTTTATTAATATTTTAGCTAAATTTCATATTACTCCATTTACGAGATATGATTATGAAAATGTTTCTTTGCACTACATGAAACGTTGAGAATTAAAACTTTCAACAAAACAAAACTCGTTGATGTAGTATGTGGTACGTGATAAAGGACATAAAATTCCCTCTTCATTTAAAAACACTTTAAAAATCATACGAGATATTTTTCACTTTCAGTGAGAACATTTTCCTGTTCTTATCACTACGGAATGTGTCCTCTTTGATTTGCAAAGTATTCTTACTAAAGTTGAAATGGTATCGATTTTTTTCCTACAAGGAACTATATTTTCTGGTCTGAGTCTTGGGTACTGACGTTATTTATGCAAATATGCTCGCTTCACAGGATTCGTGTTGTACTTGCTAGTAAATATGATCCTGCTGCAGTTAAATCAGGCTTACAGAAAAGCATGCAATTGTGGCGTGTGTTATCAATGGAAATGAAACATACAATAAAAAACATTAGTAGCCAATCACAAGTGGCAAAGTACAGCAATACCCTCCCGGTCCTATCATTTTCTCAATCTACCTCAAATTCACTGAACATAACATAACGATGCAAATGATTCTGGAATTAATATACTTTGTTTGAGGAACAAAAGTTTCAGAATAGGAATCGAAAACGTCGACGACTTCTTCAATGAAAAGTAATTTGGATGAAGTTAATGTACAATTAAGGTGGTTGACCGTCTTTCCGATTATATCATTGATCATTAATATGAAATTTGGATCGTTTGTGGTCGAAAGCCTAGTCTGAGCTCTTTCATGTTTTACCTCTGATCCTCTTTAAGTGACGCAGCAAACTATATGGCTAATTATCACACTTCTTAGTGTATGTAAATTCTATGTACAAAAATTTATTTGAGTTCAAATCTCATATGAGCACATATTTCCATTGTTTGTCATAATGAAAAGACATATGGACGTCTGTAATAAAATTTGCACCACAATTCATATCATGCAAAGTTAACACTTTATTTTCCCAGTCACGCAACGCCATCTGTGAGCATGAATTAATTTTCGGTCGGAGCAACCTGATATACCGACGGCTTCGTCGTGGAAATGTATTCGACTGCGCCGAGGTGCTCCGGCTTGATGTCATTCGGCGTGGCTGGCAAAAGTGCCCATTCCGCCGGATCGCCGCTGCCGAACACAAAGAAGAACACGCCGCCGACCCCCATGATCGCCGCATGGATCAAATACACCAGACGCCATTCGCCTGCAATTTTTTTAATTTAAGATCATATGATTGTTCAGTGACTATGGATTTGCGGGAATTAATTTGCTTTTATAGTTGGGCGGACAAAAGAGTCTCTCAACGTTCTCCCGTTACGTTCAGTGATCGCGTTACTTTTTGTCTAGAGGAGCGTCGTCTAATCAGAAGGAGCCCCTTGTATAATATTAGATCGGAGAGAGCGAATATTGCTCGAAATGCAGATCAATCGACTCCACGTATAATCTCTGCTTGAAACACAGAACAACTGTAACATCAGCAATGGAAATCGACGGTTCGTTGAGATCCGTGAGGGAATATTCATTTGGAAAGCAAACTGGACTATATTAGGGTGTAAATTTGCGGATAGAATGTGGTATTTGTACGAGAAAAATGACCAAAGTCATAATGGTAAAATGCTAAGCTCTGATATTTTTTCTTTAGTAGCTAATGAGCCTAAGAGTGTCGTTAAATCTCATATAGCACACCTTCAGAGTTATTTGGGGTGAGTGCCTGAACCAAGAGAGGCATAATGAGCTGATTAAGGCAGGTGATGAGCGTGATGATGCCCATGACGACGTGGTTATAGTGCCGAGCGACCAATGTAACACTCTTGAAGAAGCCGCCTGCGTTGAAGCCGAGAATGGTGGCGGAGCCGATGAACAAAAGGAGACACACGATCTGCTCGGAGACCGGCACGATGGCCAACAGGACGAAGAACACGCCCATTCCTATCATCGCGATTGTGTTGAACAGCTTTACCTGAAAGAAAGCGAAGGTTCAAAATTGCTCTATAATCAGCCTAAGTATGAACATCAGTAGCATTCGATAGAATAAGTCCTCACCTACTTTTCAATAACTTAACTGCGTTACATTTCCGCTTTTGGACAACGGTTAAACTGAATCTCAGTTGCATGGTGGTAGTAGGAAACTGCTTGAAACTATTCTATTGCTCAAAAAAAAGAAATTAATGAGAATAGCAAATAAAATTTTTATGTCAAAAAACTGTTTTTGAAATTTTTTCGGTATATTTTGTTCATAAAACTGCTTACTTTGCATATATAATTTTTTGTTACATAAATCAATTTTGGCACAGTAACATTGGTCAAAAAAAAAATTTTACCCATATACTCACGTGTGTAGTATGTTACTGACCTTAACGGTATCGCTGAGGAAGCGGATCTTGTCACTAGCGAAGCCGACGATCAGCTTGACAAAGAACTGAAGCAGCGTGGGAATGGCGGAATAGAGGCCAGTCTGCTTGACACTGAACAGCAGTGTCTGACTGAGGTAGGTAGGCCCCCACAAAAGGATGAGGTGCATTCCAGAGAAGTTTGCAATCGTCGCCATGATGATCGCCCACACTGCACGCGTTCGGATGATCTTGCCGTATGGAACGAACGGAATTATCTGAAAGCGAGCATTGAAGGCAAAGTAGAAACGAATCGATTGACTGCCTGAGTCAAGTGCTACCCTAATTATGCAAAAGAGACACTTGTTCTATTTTGCGCACGCTATGAATATGCAATAGCATAATTCTCTTGGTAAACTTGCTCCAAATACAGGTTGAAAGGGGACACATGCATAGGAAATATTCCCCATCGGGCCTGACGCATTTTACTTCCAACCAGAGAAAACTGTAGGACAGAAAAAACCTGAATTAGCCCCATCTATGCACTCAATCTCGTATGATATCTGACAAGACAAGGAAGAGATCCCCTCTTATTTTCAAAAAGAGAAAGTGATCTGCTGCTTTTCACCGTAAAATAGATGCATTTGCATAATTAAAGTAATTCTGAACAAAAAATTTGTAGCACACGCTTATCGAATCTTCGATTAAAATGTAATTGTAAATCCTGAGTGATTCAAACACCGAGTGTCATCAGTGATCTATGCTTTATATTCTCACCTTTGCACGCTCGCTAGTGCTCAGCTTGAGCGGCTTGCCCTCAGTGACGCGCCGGAGTTCCTTCTCGCCAACCCAGGGACTATTGCGTGGCTTCTCATGGTAGAGGTACGTCCACATGACGAAGAGAACGAAAGTGATGATAGCGTGCAGGTAATAGACGGCGGGCCAGCCGAGCGACGAGACGCACAACTCGCCCGACACGGGCATGGTGAACACCGAGGCCAGCTGGGTGTAGCCCGTTGCGATGCCCATGAACGCGCCGTGCTCCAACAGCGTCGCCCAATCGGATGTCATGCAGCCAATCACCGGCATGCATGCCGCCGCTGTCAGCCTGCAACCTCGGCGCTTAAATTTGCGTACTACTCCTATATCATTAGTTAAGGGTGAGAAAATGCGTCAGTTCGCGTATGAGCAATTATATAAATGTTCATCCAATCAGGGAAAAATTAAAAAACCCTACCCTTGAATTACACGAATTGCAATAAAGACGCTGACACCCATCGAGACGGACAGCGGTACCAGCGCTGTGGACACGACGGACACGAAACCAAGCACGACAAATATCTGAAAACGAGAAACTGTAGCACTGCTGTCGGCGAGGACCCTCGAACTTCACAATTTTTGTGTTACGTTGTACCATGCAGGGCAAAAGTGATACCTTTTGCAAATGCTGTTATAGTACTTTCTTCTCATACTAGTATTGCACCTCAAAGTGTCAGCCATAGGGCCAAGTTTCACTCTCACAACTGCCTCTAATTGTATCCACCAACCTTCTTTGGCCCTGTGTGCTCTATGAGCGTGTTGACCGGGAGCACGGCCATCAAGGTGCCGATGGCGGTGGCGCCGAACAGGATGCTCTTCGTCTCCCCAGAGTATTGCTCTGGTTTCTTTACAGATGTGTCAATGTTGATTGCAATGGTCGCCGCAACAGTCGTATTGCCATCTTCGTCAGTGGGTGCCGCTGTAGTCGTTGGCGGGGCGTCCTCAATGATGTAGTCGGGATCATCGGTCATGCAAATCAGCGTGAAGTTCAGGGTGAGCAAATTGGACAGAATCGCAGTGAGACACAGCGTGGTCAAGATCAAAATCAGGTAGCGTGTCTTGTTCTTGAAACAGCACAGAACTGGGGTAGGGCGTGACTCCATGTTGCAACTGGGACAGTTGAGTTGGTGAAAGTATTTACCTGTAAATAAGATTATTTCACTCGCGAAAGAGAGGACAACTCTTCATCCAATCGCGTTTCTCTCAAGAGAATATTCCCGAATCTAGAGGTGAATGGGGACATGGTTGGCAATTTTTCGCATAGGCTATACATGAGCCTTTAGGAATTGCTTGCGTGCATCTCCGTGACTCGCAAATAGATAGGACACCTGCACTACTGCATTCTGCATTTTTGCAATTCAAGTCTTAGATCAGTTCTGAATGTGTGCTTAAAAACGGCACCATAAGTAGCGCCGAGAAGGCAGCATTAATGAGCGAATTAAAAATGCTGACTATCAATATTTAAATGCTTCTTATGACCAACTTCAGTCTCTTTTGGACACTGTCTTTTTTCTCCTCACAAATATCTTAAGATACAGTTACAGTCTTAACTCAGCACTACAAGCATGCCCAGCGGTGCGCACCATTAAGTGCAAATGCAACGCACCAGACTCGCCGGCTTTGCACAAGGCAAACTTCGTTCGCTTATAAATGTTTGTCCGCCAACGTTCGGTAGCAGACGTCGAAAATCGTCATGGATCAGCAGATCAACAGCTGATCGAGACGGTTGATGGACACAATAAGAGCGGAGTGGGTGGCACGGTTTGTTTGATCCGGCGATCGCGACCCATTCTGAGGAGTGGTTGTTTTCCAGCGGCTTTTATTCATCTCAGACCGACCGGTACTCTAAAATGCTCACAAGCGACTCACCTTTTGTTTAATTTCACTCAGCGGCAAGTTCTACCTGTTGAATTTAAAAGCGCTGTTATGGGCGGCGGCTAATCCCGCCGCCGCCGCAGCCACCCTCCTCTCGTTTTCTGTGTGTTTCTTTCAAGCAGCATTTTCTTGACAACCACCGGTGAGTGTACTGAGTAGTGCCAGCCTGTTCCCGGTTTATTTACGACAGGCTAAGTTAGTTTTGTTTGTTTGTTTGCGCTTCAAGAAGCTCAGCCACGTTTAGTTCTATCGTCGAGTTGCAACAAAAGTGCGCTGGAGTGGCTTTGTGCGCTTGAAAAAAAACCAGAAAGCAGCTAATTCTGTCAGTCATCCTTTCTCTTGATAATTGAATACTTCTGTCGTTCATTGCATACCCGCACATGTTTTACCTATGAGATAGAACTCCGAGACACCAGCCAATAAAGGGTTGATAAGCAGGCACAGAGAAGTGAGCGCCAACTCAATCAAAAATGAGACCACTTGTCGGGCAACATCACGGACGCGAGGTAAAGTATTTGTATCGCATAATCACTGATTATTCGATTACGGACAAATGCTGTGAAAAAGTGAAAGAATTAATGCATTCGTAGATGATATTTCCTTACTGCTGGAATATATGACATGTACTTGAAGCTTCAGCAGCTGCAATCGAGTAAGAGCTACATTTCCTTAGAGTTCAATGAAGCAGTATATTGGTGCAAGCTTCAGTACGCCGCTTGACTACTCGAAAAGACAGGGGTAAATAAGGAGAGGGATCGGATTTCACTGTACAATCAAAGCGCAATTGCTAATTGCTGAAATTAGTATTGATCTGCATTCTTGACTGAGCGTCTACAATTAATTTGTGCCGCAGTGCGTCCCGATGAAAGTTCTGCTGTAAGAGCTCTTCAGTACACTGCAAAGTTTCTGCCCGATCAAAATCTAAGTTAAATAATCAGCCTACGCTCGTTAACTAGTTTTGTGGTCTATGATCCATTGAGATCTGCTATAAACACTTGATCTCAAGAGCTAATCCAACGATCCGTCCGCTGAACTTTCATCAATTTCACATTCGCTCGAGCGCAAAAGTGCAATAAAAGTTGATACCGTTAACTGAGGATCGCCACATTTTGACCAATACAAGTGAAATATTTTTATAAATCACCTTAAAGCGATCAGTATGTGATATAGAAAATAAAGGAATCTTAAATCGTTATGAGCAGTTATGAAATGTATTTATGGTACACTTTATCTTATCAAATCAGAATAAATACTTATACAACAAAAGTATAATATGATTTTAGCAGATTCGAAACAGAAATTCTTTAAAAGTAGCGAATTTATATACTGTACAGGACTGAAAATATTGCGAGGGCTAATAAAGAGTGCGTTTGCGAATGATTAGAGATTCTTTCGTGATTCATTCGTACGAAACATTTCATTTTATATAACATTTGCACTATAACTGAAATTGCTGGATGCAAGGATGATGAAGGATATTTGGGGGATCAAGACAGTTGCAGATCATTCTGATACGGCAGTTAGAGTTGTACAGAAAACAGCGATAGAACTGTGGTAAATATAAGAAACTTTGAGCTCAGTTTAAATAAAGGTTCCAGAAAGCTCGGATTAAGCTGCAGAAGGCTGTAAAGATGCGCTGAGATAACGTTGTTATACGCAGCAAGTCTTCAGTCATGAATTGCGTTTTCCTGGAACGCGTTTAACAGTAATGCTTATGCAAACGAAACGACATAGCAATAGGAACATGCTACATTAACACCTTTTTAAGCAAGATATAAAATACACTACCGAATCATACATAAACAAGATAATTTCAATCCTCCATATTCTTTCATCGAAATTCAAAAGTCTCTGAGCACGCATGAACGCAGAGCTTCACTGCTGAGGCGCCTTGTCGTAGAACAAAAGTATTCTTCTTATCTTCGGTCACAACTAGTATCTGATGATCTTGTCCAACCGAGGCATTTTCGCGAAACGCAGCAAATGCATCTGTGATTTTCTGTTGATTGTCAGTGAAGACCAAAGTCAGCCATACGCATTGCTTAATCGCGCAAGAAACATTCAGCCAAAATTGTACAGCGTTCTTTATCTGTTGTTCTGTTTCAGCCGGTAGCAGTTTCACTTTAGAATATTGAATAATCTTGCACTTACAGATATCGGGGAGTGCCGAAAGCGCTGGGACAAAGTCTACTACTTTCTCAATCATACGTATATGATGGGTGTTGAACTGAACGATCAAGCACGTCAACCTACTAAGAAGCGAAGAAAGAAAAGGATCGGTCAAAGCAATGAGGTCCTTTTTGAGCAGTGATAGTTTGCAGAGATGAAGATTTGCACAGAGTGAATCGCGCAGGAAAGCAGCATTCATATGAAGATCTGTGACCAATTCCAAATGGCGAACCGTAAGTTTGGCCAAACAACTGCGCATGGACATAGTATTGAAATGAACTGATCCATAATCATTATTGTGAATACAAGAAAGGACAAACGATCTTAATCGAGCACACTGTCCCACTGTTTTCCAGAACAAGTCGTATGCATCCTGCGATATTGGCGCACCGCCACGCACATCAAGCGTGCTAATTAACGGTGACAGTTGCTGAATGATCGAACAGTTGACTTGCCTGTTATTGCGCACCCAATATCTCAGACAAGCCAGCTTCTTCGGAACATAGTATTCATTTGCGATAGAGTGAATAAAGAAATTGATCAACTCGCTCTTTTCAGTAAATATCCACAGAGTTCGATAATGTTTGCAACGCGCGAAAACAGCGCACAAAACAACGGCTCTCGGCATTTCGATCATACTCCCTGACCATGTCCAAGCCGGCGCCAACCTTATGCTTCCATTAGTTATCCAAATTTTCTCATGGTAGATGAATACAGAAATACTGCTGTTCGCATAAATAGCTCCAAGAGCACCAGCTAACCGGCGGCTGACCGATTCCAATTTAATACGGTCGAAAAAATCCATTTGCGATAAGATATTTCTCAATACTACGTCGTCCACGTTCACTTTGTATTCCATTATTGTCCATTTGCTAAGACATCGAATAATACTGGAAACTGAAGGGGATTAATTGTGCCTTCTTGGTGGAAGATGACGAGCACCGCCCACGCTTTTAGAAATTTCGTACTTTGCCTTGGGCGTAAGAGAAGAGCAGCACACTACAGACTGCCTACAGCAACGATTATTACTACAAAGTAAACAGTCTTAGAAACGCAGAGAACTCCACACTTGAGAAGTACTACGAGGCAATGATCACTATTGAATGTTGGTTGCTTGAAGTTCTAAGAAAGCCTATAACCTCAGCAAAGTCTAAACACTGCAAAATGATTACGCCACGCGAGCAGCAGAGCAATTGTGAGAGATCACACTATACATATTGACACTCTTTCAGTCACAATTAGATTTGAATTCTGCCCCCTATCACTATACTTGGAGTCAACTCAATCCCTGCTCGATCTTTTCGGTTAAAAGCGAATACTAGTAGGGGGACGAGCCGGTCTTTGATTCCGTCTCCTTGAAAGTGTATCCTACGAGTATTCCTTCGTGTATCGCCGCTGACATAGACGCGCGCGAGAGGTCCACTCGCGTGTCAACCAGTTTCCGGCGGCTCCACGCATAAATGTTGTGCGTATGGAGGGGGGAGGGTGACGAACGTCAAAGAAGGTCTATTACGCCGCGCTTTGGTAGGTCACCCGGACAATCGTTTAATTACAACCAACTGAGCGCAGTTATCGTTGATCGTCGGCCATAACTCTCTGGTCGGGCCTGAAGTAGAGAGCGTCGACCGCTGCATTGGGGAATGAAAGAATGTACGAAAATGTTATGTAGGGATAGCCTTAACTTGGCAAGGGGGCGTTGTAGGAGCATTCCAAACTGGAATATATTTGGCGACAGCAACAGGTGACGACGGGCATCAAGGACTACAACAATTGATACCCCGCCTTGCAGATGGAGCTGAGTAGCCGGCATTGTTGTGATATCTTCTCGCGCCCCCTTGAGCCGTCTTCCTTCGGCATCACCTCATCTCTTATACAACCATATTGTACCATCCTGAGCGTGATCGAAAATTCCAAAGAAGTATGATTGCAATATTTACAATTTATTAGCACTATCAGTAAAGTGTATGGACTCATTTATTCTTTGAGAAGAGGGCGATCAAACAATGCATTTATCTCGTTCGGATGGATGAGTAACAGAGAATCTTTGAATGGATCAAATATTTTAATAACTACATCTCATCAGTGGAAAACAGCAGAATACAGCAGAAATCGTATGCAGCCATAGCTTGCCACCACCGATCTTTGTATGTATGTGTGGCTATGCCGCGCGCCAAACAGCACAAGCGACGGTATCGAACTGTTACCGCTATTGGCCATTTAACGTCGCCGTATATGATGCGCACGATATCTACTGTATAGACGAAATCAACCGGTGAATGCACATGCGATCAAACAGCTCAGACGATCAGAATTGATAGTGATAGGCCAAAAGAGCAAAACGTAAAAAGAGCGGAAAAATGAACAGAAAACAACCACGACTTGGGCACTCAATCACAATCCGAGCAATTGAACACCTGAACGGCCGGACTACTGCACATTTGCACCGGTAGCGCACGGCGCAACTCAGTTTAGAATGGGATACACACTCTCTCTTTTTCTTTCTTTCTGACAAGAATCCAATTTTTATGTCAGAGACAGCGCAGTAGTCGTAACATGGAAAATATTGTCATATTTATAGTATTTGCATTTCGTCTGCACCAGGAACGGGCTACACGTATCGTAGCAGCTGCGGCAATGATAGAAAAGCGCATTGCCGCACCCTACTAAAGGGCGTACGGAGCAGACAGTCTCTCTCAGACGCTTCTCGGAGACAAAATGATAGGAAAGACGACGAGCATTAACCAATATAAAAATTTAATCAATTCGTGATCATTCAGAGTTGCTTCTTCTTGTGGAAATAGCAGCAGACGGGACAGGTCGGTTGAGCCACTTGGCAAACAGACTGGCCGGGACATTGATAGTTCTGATTGCACGTGCCGATCTGCACGCCGCCGGTACACCCGCACTGCTGCGACCCGCCGGATGGCATGGCGACGTACGGCTGCGGCGCTGGCAGCGGTCCAGGTTGAGCGTCTATAATCGTATATTTTTGCTAAGAATAACACGTTCAACTATACTATATTTATTGCTACTGATATCGGTTATAACAATCTTTACGATTGCTTCCGTGTATACTGTGTTGCTAAAATCGTCTATAACAATCACTCATATTATTGTACACCGGCTTCCTTTGTCACCCTTAATGACGTGTGGGTAGGGACAAATAAATTTGACATTCTTAATGACAGCTCAATCATATTCGCATTATAAAAAACACCTATTTTTACAATCCAAGTTAAAATATGTTACTGACGCAGTTTTTTATGCCACGGGCTATTTAGGGGCTAAAGATGCGCAGTCTCCAAATTTCATCTAATGCTCATGAAATAGTTTGTTAAGGATGAATTTCCTGGCCGTCTCTATTGGCCCTTTCTCCGATTTCGAATAAAAAGCTTTCATGCGTTTTCACAGATCATTCATAGATGCAACGGCCAACTCACTGGGATCCCAGACGCAGACTTGAGCGCCGACGTCGAATATGGTGGCAGGAGCGCAGGGCATCCTTTGCCATCGACCGCAGAAGAGATTGTTGGGCGCCGGCTGGCACTGTAGGAAGCAGTTGCGGCTTCCCGGATCGGCCGCCAGTGGGTCGATCATCCACGAGCAGATGCCTTGGTACTGCGCGTTCTGCACACCGCCTTGCACTGAAAACGAACGCGATTAAAAGGGCTCTTTTGAAATATCTGCTATTGCTGCTGGTCAGATATTTGCGCACCGTAATGCTTATATTCGCCTATAGAGCTGTTTATGGCGTGTATCAGCGTCGCGCGAAAATGGGTCACTTTGCATATTTGCTCAGTGCTCCATCGTTTTGAGACACAGTTGCATGTTACAATTGTTAGCAAACATAAAACTCAGGAATTACACCAACGCAAATATCGCGCTGTGAAGAGATGGTCAGTTACTACAGCACACTTTAGGGTCATTATATTAAAAATAAGCCATAAATCTCGTTTGAAACCGTACTTAATGACTCATGTACTTAAAATTTTGAACTTTATAGCAATAGCTGTTTTATCGTACCAAGTGGACAGGGCTGAGGCATCACAACTGGATTTTGCGGCTGTGGGCAGTACTGCTGCTGCGTAGTCGTAGTTTGACATTGGGGCTAAACGAAATCACTTTGGTTGATAAATGCTCAAAGGAACAGCCAAAACCTGGCACTGGCAATTAGGTTGTTGAGGACAAGGACAAGCTGGAGCTGTCATTATGACCGGGATCTAAATATGCACACAGTTAGACATGCAAAGTCAGGGGTAGAGTCCGACCGATGACACATAGTCGAGAGCAGACTTGGACAACATTTCTCGCAATCTCATCGTCTGCTATCGAAAACTCTGTCATCGACCAGACATCAGCAATACAAAATCTGCCAATTGTTGTCAACAACAGGCAGATATCATTCACTAATGTTGGTTTTTGGCTATGGAGAGTGCTTGAACAAAAAAGCAAACATGTGCAACAAAACGATATTAACGCATGCAGAAAATATTGCCGTAATGTATTATACGTGAAAATGAGCGTGCATAATTGAGTCCGAGCAAAGAAAACAGATCGCTTTTGGAAAAGGTGGAAGGGGGAGCGCTCGGCCACGGCAAGAACGGCAAGACGTTCTGACTGGGAATTACCGGGGTTTGAGGCTGGCATTGACATGACGGTTCTTGGGGGCAGGGGCAGGCGGGCGCGGGCGCCGGTGTCTGTACGGGTTGGCACTCGCACGACGGCGACTGCGGCTGAGGGCACTGCTGTGGGCAGATCTGCGGCGGCGGAGTCACCGGTTGCGGAGGCTAAAACACCGATTTGGGCGTGCTACTCGTGCAGCGGGAGCCTGATTCAAGGGGCGGCACTGGTATTCGTGGGAGAGGGAAGGGCATTGGTAGACTCTAATACATACGGGTGAGCGCTGGGTTATGAGGTTGTATAGCATCGCTTAAGGTCCGTTGGATCTACAGATCTCGGTTAGGAGGGCTATGAGACGTATATTCGTCACGTATTGATGAGAAAGAGAGGGTGTATGTGGTGAGAACGGAAACTCCGACCTTTCCGAGTAAGCTTCGTGAGCTAAGACGAATTTCCTCTCCCAAGATTAAACCTCATTCCTAACCCGCTTCGATATGTGAGAAATTATGTCAAGTGTCCTTGAGGACCGGTCGACATTCGCATACGACATACGCCTCGCAGAGCACAGAAACTGCATGCTGCTTTTACAAAGATCGTTTTTTTCATAGAAAATATATGGGGATGAGTGGGAGATGGCGGTCCTAAGGGTACTATTATCCCAAGCGCCGCCCCTTAGAATATTCGATTCAGTGGAGATAAAGGCAGTACGGGGAGCATGCCGGGCTGCTGGCACTGGCAGGGCGGCTGCTGTTGCGGGGCGCAGCACGGGTCGACGGCAACTGGTGGCTGAGTCTGAAATATCCCCTATTTTTGCCCAGTCCCCATTGGATGACCGAAACACCGTGTGGATGATGCATAGCACATCGCCCGCAGCGACAGAATATTAGCAACTCAAAACAAAATCATCATAAAAACAGAACAAACTAAAAAAATAAACTAAGGTTTTGGATCAACTTCAATAAGCTTAACTTAACTGGCAGGCTAAAACAAAATTGAAACAATAATCCAATCTGGCCTGGCTACTCCAGACGCAACCCAACAAACATGCAGATCCAACCAAACTCATAAAAGTACGTGATCCATTATGGCAAGCTAAGGCGCAGTCAGACCAACACGCATACCCATTAACAGAAATTTTTTGCACCTTACTGGCTAATTTATTCGCTTACTTGATTTTGATTATGTTTACCTTACAGCCATATTTGAAGTAAAATTTTCAGTCATTATATAGATAGGATGGCTCTCTTTCGATCGCGCATTAATCTTGAAACAGTCAATCATACGGTAGCATCAAAGCGCCAGTCCTGTGACGTTCATTCGTAAATCAGAATGAGGCAAAGAAATACCACAACTGGCGCAGGTTGGCAGATACAGTTGGGCATTGCAGCGGGACACGGGCACTGGCCATAGGTCTGCGCCATTGCTCGCGGAGCATCGGGCATAACCACGCTGCTCTCCTATAAAAAAATATCATCTGGTTGCTGCTCACTTGGCGTTAATTATGAGCGCCGAGAAACACTGAATGTTATCTTTAAGCCGCGAGAAGATAATTTAAAATTCAAACTAAAAACAAACGTAAAGTTTGCGCTTCGACATATAGGCAACAGGAGAAAATGACGACCAAACCTTATACAACCAGTCCGTTTAAAATTCACGTTTAAGCCATTTTCCCTATCATATATTTTTGTGCTATTAAATGGAGGACTTTCAAAAGTTGCTATTGACAAGCTTATTGCGCATTCAGTATAGTGCACGATGGCTGCCCGATCACTGAGCGAGGCACATCTTCTGCTGCAACTCATGCGCTATACACCCTTCTGTAGTAAGTAGCTACCTCGCAGCGCTGTGATGGCATTTATAACTTTCACGATTGGCGTACCTCAATAATAGTGCCATCGGCTAGTACCACCGGGGCTGGCGCGGCGTCGGTGGATGCTTCTGGGGCAACGGGGGTCGACGTCGCGTCGGTTGCGATGGCAATGGGAGCGGCAGTTGGCTCGGTCACGGAGACAATGGCGACTGGCTCAAGAATTTCGGGTGACGGACAGACGCAATTTTGCTCGCCGTTCGGGCATGTGCATGGGATAGGCGCCTGGCGAGTTTCGCGGACGACATACTAAAATGCAAACATTAATAAGTCATAAACATCCCAAGTAGAGAGTAAAATGGAATTAACTGATCAAATTATTCTCTTTTTAGGATTGAAATTTGTTTGAAAATAGCTTTGCTCTAGACTGCTACCAAGCGTAGGTGGGTAATTCATTGAATATTTTTTCGCTTCATATAATTCTGTCTAGGCTTCAATACATTTTTGTCGAATACAGCAAACAAGATTACGATTGAGTACTTCCCTTATTTCGCTCTCAGAATTTAACTTTCTTCCTTACAAGCCTAAAAAATCTCCCCTTAACGTAGTGAGAGTGTTTTTACTATCCCCAAATATTTGGCATAAAGTGTGAAAAAGATCCTTCGAGAAAAGCGCCCAATCCTCATAGCCTGTCTGATCGCAATCAACCGTTGGCATAAAAAAACCGCTGCTGCTCTGCCAGTTTGACTTCGATAATATCGCTAAGCACTCGAGTTGTGCAACCATCATGATGACAAAGCACTAGCCTTGACGTCGTTCTGCTCCTTTGCTGGGCAGAATTGATAGTTGGCGGAGTTGGGGCCGTCGCAAATTTGTTGCTGACGACGGATGGAGCGGACAGTCTTGCATCGACGGGCCGATGCTACGAACTCGTAGTTGGGCAGACACTCGCGCAGCAGCCAAATACCGAGATCCTTGCTGAAAAGTCAAGATATTTACGTCGTCTCACATAACACAGGCGCAACGTAATGAGAGCCAGGCCAGCGCCAACTTCAGCTTAATAACTTGAAATCAAATCAGATGCGCTGACAGAGATAAACAGTTAAAATAGGACGTGAAATCTTTGTTGGATGAACATTTGAAGAATGGATTAAGGAGACATAAGCTGAAGTTTATGTACAACAAAGCATATTCACTTTGACAAAGACTGCGGTCAATAGCAGCGGTCACTCGGTTAACAAATCGCATTAGTACTCAGAGTGAAAGCCAGCAAAATTCTTTGTGTTGCTGTGAATTGGTCTTTGCACAAACTACTGCATATTTACAGACTGGATCGCAGTAATGACTGCACAACGCGATTAGCGCACACGACTAGGCAATCAGCTCTCAATTTGACTCGGGATCCTTGTAAATATAGAATAATTTCATAATACGCCGAGACAAAAAAGAACGGCTTACTGCTTACGGGTATTAAGAGCAAAAGCACACATGTGGTGGATAAGAGGCTATAGCTATACGCAACCCTACGGTAACGCAAATTTTTTGACGCTTTTCTCACCCTGGCTCCGATATACGATGTGTGCTCACCGCCCAATATTCCCTCACATCTTACGCCGTCCCTCACGTTTCGTAAAAAAAAGGCAACACTCTATTTCAGTTGCAACTTTCCATCGACCCCGATAAATTAAGCCGTCGTTAAGATGAATAAAGTTTGATACTGTCGACTTCTAATGTTCCCATGCGAGCAAAAAGAATAAACGAAGATGCAGCAAGCTTCTCTTCTGCTCTAGTGCTATTCAATAACTGTAAAGAATGGCATGGAAAAGAGAGAGAGGCTAAAGAAAGGGTTATGAATGAGTAAAGAAGTGTTGACATTGATCTTAAAGTGGTAGTCTGACCGGCGCGTCTAAATTCAATCGTGCGCGTCCGGGTCGACTCTGGTCACTCGCTTGCCGACTGCTCGCGCGAGAAGAGGTGAAAACTCGAGAATCAGCATCGATTCTGAGCCGTCGCGAGTGTGTTGCCTCACGACCAGCGACCACTCGACATCCCCCACTTCCCACTCGAAGACAATCGCTACGACGTGAGCAGCGCTCCCGACTTCTTCGCACGAGACCGAGTTTATGCGCCTTCTTTATCGGCGATCCCGGAACAGGGCAGTCGGCCTCTTTCGGGCAGCAATACGATATGGCCGTTCTTTACGAAAGTTGCTTGGTAAACACACGTCGCTGCATTGAACGCAGTGCCGGTACAAAGTTGAAGATACCGTATAATCTCAAATTGATTCGGCGTTCTAATAAACCCTGCGCCCGTCATCCGCCACTGAACAATATCAGCCTCACCCAAACAGTTCTGACCATGTCTTACTATTGTCAGATACACAGTCAATAGTGACATCTTTTGAGCAGCTCTCTTTTTCATAGTGTGGATACTTTGCCCTGGAGCTGAGACGTTATGCAAGAGACGCGAAATGCCAATGAAATAAAGAAATATCCAACCCTACAGCTGCTAAATAAATACTGCGAGTCTCTTCGACATAACACAGTAATAAATGACAATTCTCAAGCCTGTCGAAGATGTCGCAAAATTTTCGTATCAACTCTGTCACAAAAAGTAGCAGTTTTTCGAGCAGAACGAATACTATGTTGCTTTCAGTTTGCGGCGCTTCAAACCGGCTTCCAAATTTTCGCACATGCTCATTATTGCAAATGCATTCGCTTAAATGCAATATTATGGCCGCCGATGCAACACTGGGCCTATTCAATCGAATATAGCCCCATGTGGTTTGGGCCGACCGCGTAAACGCTCAGCTAAAAGCCAAATTGGGCACCATTTTATGAATACTCAAATAATCAAGCTTAGGAGATCTATCGGCGGTCAAGCCTGGGTCACCGACAACAAAATGACAACGAGCGTCATCAGTACAGCAATTTATCAGTTATTTCACTGCAGTATAAGCGATATTTTAATCTTTTGGCCAGCCTATTCTAACACTTTCCATCCTCAGTAAGCTTAAGTCAGCTTATTAGTGAAAGAATCAAAGAAATGTGCATGTCTTATTGTACGCTTACAAACAGCGCTTCTACTAACTTTCGATCTGGCGAAAGTGTCAAGAGGCCGTGCCGAAGAGATTCCGCCGACTTTTAGCGTCCTCTCCCTTGGAAATGCACTTGTAAATGTTACTCGGTGGCGCTTAATCGAGTTAGTCGAGCACGTCGATAGATCGTCGACAAAAAGTGTCCTTCGTCCTCTCAAATTCTCGATTATCGCCCGGTTTTCGCCTCGCTATGTCAACGGATCTTCCTCGGGCTCGGCGCGCACGCACCAAAAAACAAGACTTCACTGACTGAGCACAAAAGAGACAATAAAAATATGTTGTCCAGCCGCATAATGCTAATCTTTGCTGCTATTTCTCAGCAAAATGCGCCCGTCAGTCAAGAGGATGTTGCATTGAGTGGCCGGGGCGACTGTAGTGGAATAAACAAACGACGAAAATAAATTAGGCACGACGTGCAGATAAGCGCTCTAAGATTTCAGTTTTTCCAGTGGTGGATCGCGCGAGACTTTGCCTCTGTATTTGTGCAAACGAAGCGCTAAAGCTCAATAGTCTCCAGTTGGTCCATTTTTATTAAAGTGGCACTTTTTCAGCTCAAGTATTTCTTTTGTTTTCAGCTAATCTCAAATTAGCAAATCGTCTTATTCGTGCGCATAGCGTCGTCGCTACTAAGCAAGCTAGGAGAAACTATCTACGCTGGCGAAGCGAGGAAATTATGGAAGTGACATAGCCGCAAAAAATTCTAAAAGGTTACGGATCGCGTCACGAAATTTATCCGCAACACAGTGATGAAGAAAGTTTGAAAAGATATGAAATATTAGGTTGGAAAGGCTGAATTCCACATTGTTTAAAAGCATACGCCTTCACAAAGCCCCTTTCCAGAGTTAGTCCACGCCCATATTGTCAATGATAGCATGTTCAGGCAAATATCATGCTAAATTTGCGAGGCATTTAATATTATACCGAAAATGAGTGAATCAAAAGACTGCTCACCGGTCTGTGGCTTCAGCGCCGCTTTTGACGCACTCGATGTAGCGCGTTGGATCGCCGGTAGCGCGGGGGAAGCTGGGAAGCTGACAAATATCGCCGAGAACAGCGCGCCAGAATTTGGGCGCCGCTTCAATCGTCTCGCCCGTCAAAGATTTCACCTTCTCCGTGACATCGACGTGCTTCTCCAACTGCTGAGGCGCTGCCACAACTGAATCGAAAAGGAAACATTTTTTGTTCAACTATATGCTTTCTAAAGGGAGCCACGATTTGCAACTACCCCACATATAGAGTACCAAGCAACTTCAGGAGCTCTCTTTTCGTGGACACCTTTGATGAGTTTCGCGCAAGTTTACTTGATAAAGTCATTATAAAAGCATAATTTTTGCCGTCCCTCTTGTATAAAGATATGAGACGCTTTTCACGCCTTCTCTGAGCAATTTAAGTTATTGTACAATCACTTTTGGACTACATGAGGTGAGACAAGCAGCTTAATGCAATGAAACGAAAACTGTAGAAACTATTGAACCAAGCGCTAAAGACCACCGGTGAATAGTGGGAGAAATAATTTCAAAGTTTGCATCGTATTCGATGGCGATCGAGCCACTGGCGGTAATACAGCCTCATAATCGCTACAACTCTTTTCCCACGCCGAAGTTTATGCCAAATGTTGGGAACGGCAAAATTTGACCGTGAGACGCTGCTAGAGAGTGAACTCAAGCGTACAATTCACGTTTACATTATTCAGTCTTGTGCGGTTAGTCGTAATGTAATCGTCTATTACAAACAGTAGACTCAATGAGCAACTGCTCAAATTTCATACTCTAAAATGGTACAAACCAATCTTGTGTTTCAAAACACAAATCTAAATGCTTTTATAGCAAACTTTCCGTAACTATCTATAATTTGAAGCTGCAATTGTAAAATCTTTGACAACATGTCAATCTGGATGTGGCTCTGTTAAACTCGATTTTTGACTTTCCAAAATGTTGCTGCATCGCAGATTTTTTGACAATTGGTTAAATTAATATTTTTAAATGGTAAAAATAGAGCACTATATGCCAAACTGAAATATTTATCGCATACCATAGGTTGCGAGAAAGACGACCAAGCCGGCAGAGAAGAATACTGTTCTCATGGTGATCGACTTGTTGGCGTGTTGGGCGCGCAGACGATCGAAGGAAGGGCGAAGGCTTGACGGCCTCGAGCGAAGATGTGGAAAAGATGGGAAAGGCAACGCAAGAGCGTATAGCGCCGTAT